>ML685819.1:8466704-8491804 GCA_007922175.1 Pelusios castaneus
ATTGTGCAGCCAGCCCACCGAACACAGGTGGAAACCCATCTGCAGAGGAAAAGAAGCTGCCAGTGAGAGACAGGAGCGTCCGAGCCACATATCCGTTCTGTGACGGCACGACTCACTTCAGGACTCTCCCTGGACAGCCCTGTGTCAAGGAGAAGATATCCTGCTCGTGTTCCCAGCTGCCCAGTCTGCAGGACATCATTTTACTTAGGGAAACCGAAAGCTGACAGCTCATTATATGAAGTAGTATCTTTCACTGGAGAAGACAGAGACAAGCTTGTCTCTCACCAACAGAAGTTGGTCCAGTAAAAGATATTACCTCCCCCAGCTTGCCTCTCAAAGCCCCATTGTGCTCAGGATCTGAGACTCGCACAGCTTCAGCGCATTCCCATCCTGGAAAAAGATGTGCCAGGCACGTGGACTGCCAAGGGATAAAAGCCATATGACTAGCTAATGGCCACCGCAAAGGGCGTGCGAGAGGTGCAGGGGACACACGCAGAGCCTTGGAGAAAAAGCACTTGGCCTGGTTTGCTTCCCTAGTTGTTGCTGAAGCCAGGAGTCCACCCCAAAGAAGAGGGGCCAAAACGCCAAAATGAGGCGGATCTGCTTTTACCTGCTGAGCTGCCGAGAGCTGCTGGACTGTGGCCAGAGATGCGTCTTCTCCCACGCAGGCAGCCTCAGCCTCCCCGTAGGTGAAGTTATACCTCCCCTGTGGCGACTGAAGGTGGAACACGCCAGCGGTTTTATCTGGAAAACAAGAGTGCCCAGTGCATGTCGCGTCACAGGGAGATCTCTAGGGCCTGGCTAGGAGACAGCCCTCTGAGCCTGCATCCAAAAATAACGAGGGGCACAATTTTAGGGGCATTCGCGAGTACTCAGAGGTCAAATTGTCTGATTATTCCTGCCGATCAGTGAGCGTGGGCCAGATTCATCTGCTACTGAACACTACCCTGGCAATGACAACCATCCCTCCCCCCCTGCTCCCTAACTCCATGCTGGGTACTGGCTCAATGCAGACTCAAAGGATGCCAGCTACTGACCCAACATCACCACTCTGCTGCCCAAGGGCTTTCCGTGCATCTTGTCTAAGCAGCCTGACCTCGTTTAACAGGCGAGATAGTACAAATGAACAAGCTGGGGTGGCTGAAGAGAAAAGACGGAGACAAAGGAGTGTGCATTCTGTAGGATTCCCCACTGTGTCTGAGATAGAAAGCTCAGGGTAGGAAACAGGCTGGCTATCCTGCTAAGGGCACAGGAAGATACCATTCCAAAGTGCAGAAAGAACGGCAAATGTGGAAGGTGCCCAGTGTGGCTTAGCAGAGCACTCTGCGGGGAGCTGAAACATAAAAGGGAAGCTTACAAGAAGTGGAAGCTTGGACAGGTGACTAGGGAGGCGTATAAAGATCCTGCTTGGGCTTGCAGGGATAAAATCAGAAAAGCCAAAGGACAATTGGAGTTGCAGCTAGCAAGATATGTGAAGGATAACAGAAAGGGGTTCTACAAGTATGTCAGTAACAAGAAAAGGATCAGAGGTGGTGTAGGTCCCTTACTGAATGGGGTAGCCATCCTCGTGGTGGATGATGCAGAAAAGGCTGAAGTACTCAATGCTTTTTTTTACTTCAGTCTTCACAGGAAGGGCCCGCTCCCAGGCTACTACACGGGGTAACACAGAATGGAGAGAGGAAGAGCGGCCCACGGTGATGAAAGGTCAGGTTAGGGACTCCTTAGAGAAATTGGATGTGCACAAGTCTATGGGGCTGGATGAATTGCATCCGAGGGTGCTGAGGGAGTTGGCCAATGTAACTGCAGAGCCGCTGGCCTTTATCTTTGAAAACTTGTGGTGAACAAGGAAGGTCCCGGAGGATTGGAAAAAGGCAAATATAGTACCTATCTTCAAAAAGGGAAAAAGGAGGATCCGGGGAACTACAGACCAGTCAGCCTCACTTCAGTCCCTGGAAAAATCATGGAGCAGGTCCTCAAAGAATCCATCCTGAAACACTTGGAGGAAAATAGAGTGATCAGGAACAGTCAGCATTGATTCACCAAAGCCGAATTGTGCCTGGCCAATCTGATTGCCTTCTATGATGAGATGACTGGATTTGTGGATACAGGAATAGCCGTTGACGTGGTATACCTTGACTTTAGCAAGGCTTTTGATACGGTTTCCCACAGCATTCTCGTAGGCAAGTTAAGGAAGTATGGGTTAGATGAGTGGACCGTAAAGTGGATAGAAAACTGGCTAGATCAACAGGCTCAGCGGGTAGGAATCAATGGCTCAATGTCTAGTTGGCAACCCGTAACGAGTGGCGTGCCCCAGGGGTCGGTCCTCGGGCCGGTTCTGTTCAACATCTTCATTAATGATCTCGATGATGGGATAGACTGCATGCTTAGTAAGTTTGCGGATGACACCAAGCTGGGGGGAATGGTAGACATGCTGGAGGGCAGGGACAGGATTCAGGGAGACTCAGACAAATTGGAAAACTGGGCCAAAAGAAACCTCATGAGGTTCAACAAAGACAAGTGCAAAGTCCTGCACTTAGGACGGAAAAATCCCATGCACTGCTACAGGCTGGGGATCGATCGGCTAAGTAGCAGCGCTGTAGAAAAGGACCTGGGGGTTATGGTGGACGGGAAGCTGGATATGAGTCAACAGTGTGCTCTTGTTGCCAAAAAGGCCAGCGGCATATTGGGCTGAATCAGTAGGAGTGTTGCCAGCAGATCGAGGGATGTGATAATTCCCCTCTATTCGGCACTGGTAAGGCCACATCTGGAATACTGTGTCCAGTTTTGGGCTCTCCACTACAGAAAGGATGTGGACAAATTAGAAAGAGTCCAGCGGAGGGCAACGAAAATGATTAGGGAGCTGGGGCACATGATTTTCAGGGAGAGACTGAAGGAACTAGGCTTATTTAGTTTACAGAAGAGAAGACTGAGGGGGATTTGATAGCAACTTGAAGGGGTGCTCCAACGAGGAGGGAGCTAGGCTGTTATTGGTTGTAACAGAGGACAGAACAAGGAGCAATGGTTTCAAGTTACAGCTGGGGAGGTCGAGGTTGGATATTGGGAAAATCTTTCTCACTAGGAGGGTGGTGAAGCAGTGGAATGGGTTATCTAGGGAGCTGGTGGAATCTCTGTCTTTGGAGACATTTAAGGTCTGGTTAGACAAACCCTGGCTGGGGTGATTTAGTGGGAGTGGTCCTGCTTTTAGCAGGGGTTGGACTAGATGACCTCATGAGGTCCCTTCCAGCCCTAAGATTCTATGGCTGGTGGAGTGAAGGGCCAGAAGAGAGAGACTGCCCATTTCTTTTGTGCAGGGTGGTCTAAAATAAGCAGTGACAGAACAGATTCTGCTTCCCCATCTCTGGTTCTCTAACGGAAGGGAAATACACACACAGACACTGATGCCATACAAGGCTTGGCCTCTCCTGTGGAGAGGATCCATTAGAGCTGTGGCAAGCAGGGCTCGTACCATGAAAGTGCAGATCAGTGCAAATAGCCTCAGGGTGGCAATCCCCGTTCTCCTCCAGGCAGCGGTCTACGGGTGGCACAGCTTCCTCCAGACACTGGACTCCATTGCCAACGTAACCTGCTTTACATTCACACTTCCGAGCGTTCTGCAACACAGAGCAAACCAGGGGTCAGCGAGGCGGCCAGCCCCCGCGCTCCGGCACCCACTGATCTGCTGCTGAGGCCCAGCTGGTTCTAGCAATGAGGCCACCCACACTGATATTTCTGGGCTGGGTTAGAAAGTAACAGGGCAGCCTCCTTGGGCCTGGGACGTGGTCAGACCCAGTGGTGCCACCAGAGGCACTTAGATGAACAAGTCACACTGCACATGCTCAGTGGCACCAGCGAGGCTACATCCTGCCCTGCAAGAGTCCTTGCATTCCTGCTAGTCAACGCCCGCTGCTCCCCAGGCCGTGAACCATACCTGGAAGTCTGGGGAAACTGACGCGCTGCTAAGAGGTTAGCTTTCCGGCCGGTGTCGCATTTCCGTGCAGCACAGGGTGCTCTCTGCTTAAAGTAAACCCTCTCCTCTCCAGGGCAGGGGGACGCTAACTGTGCCACAGTGTTGTGTGACGGGATGCCAGGGGGGTGGTGCTGGAGGCCTCTGGCAATACATACCGGCCCAATGCTGATGCACAAGGCGTGCTCGCTGCAGTCTCCATTCCTGCCGTCTGCACATCTGTCAATGGGGCTGCAGACATAGCCATCTCCCTGGTAATCCAGTAGGCAGGTACAGGAGCGCTGAATGCCCACCTGAGTGCAGTTGGCATAGTCACTGCATCCTCCATTGGAGTCCCCGCACTGGTCAATCACTAAGGCAGGAAAGAGACTTCAACCGTTTCACTCCATGAGCTTTGAAGGGGCCGATCCTCCAGCCCTTATTAGCGGGACAGGACAGTGGGACTTCAGAGCGGTCCTGCCTGGACCAGGCTTCTTTCATAAATACTTTTAGGGTCTTTTTATACCACAATTAAATCTTAGCAAACAACTGGCAGCGGGGGAATTAAAGAATAGCCATTTACTGCACCATGCCTGGCAGGAATAGGAATTTCGGCTGAAAATGGATGCAGGTGCCCATTTATTAACACCGTCCACTGAAGATTAAAATAGAAGCTGATCATGTAAATTAAGGCTAACGTGGCCTCGAATCCCGTAGGCAGATTTGCCAAGATCCAAAGCGGTAGCCGTGTTAGTCTAGGTCCATAAAACGAACAAGGAGTCCTGTGGCACTTTTAAAGATGAACAAATTTATTTATCACATGAGCTTTCCTGGGAGAAAATCCCACTTCGCCAGACACTTCAAAGTGGGATTTTCCCCATGAAAGCTCATGCGATAAATACATTTGTTTGTTTTAAAAGTGCTACAGGACTCCTTGTTTGTTAGGCAGATTTGGAAATCTAAATAGTGGCTGGGTGGTAGCCCCTGCACCATCCCCTTTACATATGAAGCACCTGCCTCATTCCACAGCTGCTGGCTGTGTACAAATCAGGGAAACACCCATTGGATCCCAGTGCGGAGAGGATTGGGGGTGTCTTATCTGGGGATGATGAGAGCTCTGCAGCCGAGGGTTAATTAACCACCCACCTTTCCATATTGGCCAGAACCTAGAGCCGGCCCAGCTCAGCCCTGGGCTGTGTTCTCCAACCTACCTGTGCATGTTCGTCCGTCCCCTTCATAATGTAAGTTGCATTCACAGATGTTATCAGCTCGGCAGACAGCCTTGGGGTGGCAAGCTGGGGAACACACAGGTGATGCAACTAGACACAGAACAAGATGTGGAAGTCAGTGTGACCCCAGACACATTTCCAAGTCCTGCAGTGATGCAGGCTCCACCCTCCCTCTCCAAGTTCCTGCATCTCCTGTCCCTCCCTACCTCAACCCTGGACTGCTCTCCTTGCCTGACTGCTCTCCTCCTGTGCACCCTTTGGTCTGCTGATCCTTGGCCTAAAGCAGTCCTCCTTCCCACCTACCTCACTCCTGCTCAAACCCATTTCCATCCCTTGGCTCTCAGGCCGTACCCTCCACCCTCCGTCTTCCCCAACTTAAATAAACATCAGAACTCTGAGGGGCATGGCCAACACCACCTAACTCAATGCATCTTTGTTCTGCCCCAGGCTCCTCAGCACCTCCATTGCTGTGGGACAGCCCAGGACTCCAGTAGAGACAAGCTTTCTATTTCAAAGAGCCAATTTTTCAAAGTATTTTTGAAATCAAGCCTGTTTAGCACATATTGCCTCTAAGCAGGGCCCACGGCAGGCCTCGTGGGGCACATTTGATCAAGAGGCTCCCAAGATACAGCCTGGAAAAAATACTCTTCCCTGTTTGATGCAGACTGGAGCAGGACCACATCTGCCTCAGTTGCTGCAGTTACAGCACTAGGCAGCATAATAATTCAGGGCCTGATTTCTGAAGGTTCAGAGCCCCATAACCCCCATGGGCTTCCCTGTGAATTGAGGGTGCTAAGCACCTGGCAGGATTGAACCTTGAGTTCCCATTCGGCACTGAAAGATCACGCTTTGGGGATGAGCTGCCCCAGCTCAGAGCTCTTCGCCTCAGAGCTCGTTCCACGCGGAGAGTCGTGCCGATGGCCGCCTGCCCCGTGATGTTCTCTTGAGAGCCGCGGATGGCAGGGAGTGCTGGGCTCAGGTTTTGCTTCTTAGCGCCCCAGTTCTGCACTAATTTCCTGCCTGTGTCTGCACAGTGCCTCCCACTGCGACCAGTCCTGGCTGCTGCTGTCTTCTCCCGTCAGCATGTCCACGGACATGCTCTTCAGCTAGGTGGGCTGGGCCAAATATTCAAACACGGACGAGGGCACCAAACACAAATGGGTGAGCAACTGCAGGTGCCTTCGCTCATGCCTGGAGTGCCACCCGGGCTCCGTCAGCGATGCAGCTGGAATCCCGCCTGGCTAGACACGCACAAGCTCTGATTGAACTCTGTGGCCACGCTGGTGCAGGCGTTGGCTAGCCCAAGTACACACCCAGGAGGTCGGGCAGGTTTGGGCTTGGGCCCTTAGCCCCAGCTGTCACTCGCACCAGGGGCCACGCAATTATCTTTAGCTGCTAGCTGAAGTCGCGTCAGGACAGGTGCATTTACCCAAATGGGATCACACCTCACAGCTCCTGAGTCCAGGCTCCACCTTCGCCTCATTCCGATCACTCCAAAAGACTCACACCCACAGCATCGGTACCCAGGCAAACCCTCCCCACAGCTGAACCAGGAGAATGGAGCCGCACGGCAGCAAATGGTGAAGATCGCAACTAACGAGGTCCTGCGTCTAGAGCAACCCTTTAATACACAAGGCAATAGCACGACTGATGCGGCAGCTGCCCGTTTGCAGAACCACCGGCGTGTGGGACGGAACAGCGCCTGTGGGGTCAAGTGCACTTTACCTAACTTGATTTCGCAGTGGTCTCCTGTCCAGCCCTCGGTGCAGAAACAGACTCCGTCCCCGTGTAACCCTTCGTTACACATCCCGTTCTCGGTGCAGTTACACGCTACAAAGCGGCAGACAGGAAGACACGAGCACACCCGTTAGCTGACCCATCTCGAGACGGGAGACGTAACACTGGAAGGGGTTTATTGTACGTGGCCACACATGGGTTCTGCCTAGGCAGGGCTTTTAGACTTGTGCCTGCAGGATGTTGCACAGGCAATTACCACAACTCTGTGTGCAACTGTAAAACCACAGCCATGAACTCTGCTTGTGCTGGTATCTAGGGCTGCCTCCCCCCATTCCCCAAGTCTGTACTAGGTCCAAAGCATTGGAGCGACCAGGCTTAGCCTCACTTCCCTTGGCAAATGCCCTTAGCTTCCCTTTTCTTCCACTCAGCAGCTTGAGAGTCACTTACTGAAACCCCCCCAGGTCAGCAAATCCCTTTGAAACTTTCTCCCATGCTTGTGAGTCCTCCCATTTAATGCCAAACGTGGAAGGGACCATGAGAGGTCATCGAGTCCAGTCCCCTGCACTCATTGCTGGCCCAAGCACCCTCTTAAACCACCCCTGACAGGTGCTTGTCTAACCTGCTCTTAGAAACTTCCCAGGATGGAGATTCCACAACCTGCCTAGGCAACTTATCCCAGTGGTTAATCACCCTGATTGTTAGGATTTTTTTCCTAATGTCCAACCTAAACCTCCCTTGCCGTAATTTAAGCCCTGTCTTGTCTTCCTCTCAGCCTGACTCAGCACTACATCAGGACACACCCAGCACCATGCGATAGCCCTGACCAATTCAGGATGGATGGCAGCTCTAATTAGGAGCCTGTCTAATTAGAGGCCCAGTCGTACCTAAAACACATGCTGAACTCTCATTGGCACTGATGGAGCTGCTTAATTGCATCAGGTGGGAAGAGACGGTCTTACACCGAAAGGCCTCAGATTGAAACAACGAGGCATGGCCTTGAATCCGTCGCTGCCCAGCCTCTTATGCTCCAGTTATTCAACTGGTTTGAAAACAGCCGTGCGGAAAGGGGTTTAAAAGGCGTGTTGTGTCCCCTCCCCAGTAGCAATAATCTGTTGAGCTCAGCGATCACTGTTATTGCAATATGGACTGTTTTGTGCACATCATAATCCTCCCAGTGGCCACAAGATGCCTTCCCTTTAAGGGCAACCCCCACCCTGATTCCAGTGAGGAGTTCTGCTTAAAATATTAAAGCTGAGGCACAAGTCTGTCACCGCAGTCGTTTCAAATGAACAAGTCCCCTCTCCGCCCCGGCCCAGGCAGGCTGGTTGGTCGTGCGCACAGGCCAACGTGATGTACGCACAGATCAAAGCCATTTGCAGTTCTCCATCGTGTCCGTACCTTGGCAGCCTGGCCCATATCTGTGTGGTGCGCACAGTTCACAAGCTGTCCCCATGAAAGCCTCGGTGCAGTTGCATCGTCCTGACCCGTCAATCCTATCAGCACAACTGCCACGGTTACTGCAGGGAGCCGCCAGCCCTCCTGGACAAACTGAAAACACAGAGCCTCAGAAAGTCACCGGAACTGGAGACTGGGCAAGAAAGAGGTCCCACTTTTCTTGGAGGCAGGGAAACCCCTCAGAAAAGCCTGGCTAGTGTTAGGAGCGTGAATTTGGTGTGATGCAATGTTCAGACTGGGATAGTTGTCTGGCGCTGTTGGTGAGCATGGCCGGCATGGAGAACCCACTTACTGGGAATCGTCACTTAACACACCGAGTCTCTTTATTAAAAGGGAACACAACCACCACCACCACCAGGTGGGTTTACTGGACAGAGCTACTGTTCCCAGTCCACACCCCAGACTCTCTGCCACCAACTTGTGTCCCAGCAGCCCCTGGGCCTCAGTTCATCCCTGGGATGGTTTCCTCAGGGGCTACCTCTAGTAGGACTAAAGTCCTGGGGAGGTGTATGTAGACTCATAGATCTAAGGGTCAGATGGGACCAATATGATCATCTAGTCTGACCTGGACAATGCAGGAACCTCACCCACCCACTCATGTATGTAAGGGATGGTCTCAGTCATTGCATGGCCAAGCTCCTAACTTACATCACTAAATAGCCTTATGTAGAGAAGAGGAACCGGCAGCAGCCACACTGCTGGATGACATAACTCAGGAAGACAGCTCTGCATTTGCCATCACAAGATGATCTTTGCAACCAGAAGGTCAGAAAAGAAAACCTGCACACAGGAATTCCACGACATGTGAGGGGCCTCAGCCTTCCCAGTGACCCAGAAAAAGTTCTAGGGAAAGGCACCACCTCCTGGCTATGGCAGAGCACCTGATGATGACGCCAGAAAAGAATTCCTTTCCACCGCGGTTGGTGCAGATTTCTTACCTTGACAGTCTTTTCCGTAGTGGTTTGCACAGCACTGGGGGACCCAGCTGGTGGAGACACAGGTCCTCCTGCACCCTCTTCTTAAGGTCCTCCTAAGAGATGGCCAGCGGCTGCCTTCCTCAACCATTAATGGTTTCCAAGGAAATATTGATAACAGATGGTTGCGGCGTGAAAAAGAGGGGAAACTGGAAAATGGTTTTTCATAATAAAAGCAAGTCTGGCTTTTGCCCTGTGGGGAAAACAACAAAAATGGGTCAAAAACATCAACATCCTGAGTAGTGTCCTAAGCTTCTACCCCCAACTAATGGGAGAAATTCTCCAAGGGCATTAGTAAAATTGTTCTGACAAAATCAACTCACAGACTGACGGGAGGGACTACCCATATGCCTTTTCCTGTGTAATCATCTTGCAAATGGTGGGGAAGAAGGAAAGCAGAAGAAAAGAGGGAAGGGGAAATCTCTGTCTGCTATCAGGCGGTCGGAGCAGGTACCAAAGCAGAAAATAAATTTGGTCGAACTGTCAAGTGAGAACATGTTGTCTCACCAGAGTCAGAGCGACCACGCTGGCCTGAGCGTCGCTCAATAGCCATGATCCTGTGCTGCTGCACATTGCCACTCACGTCACATGTAGTGAGCTCCTGCGATCTCCAGCTAGACGCAAAGCGCTGAGTGGTTTGGTTTCCTTTTCCACTTACACCCACATCTGGGTTCAAACCGACACGAAGCACAGCTGTTGGCACACACTTCTCCACCAGGGCACCGCACGGCCCTCTGCCCACACCTTGGTGACCATCTCTGCAGCCACGTTTGCTGATTCATGCATTGGAACAACTGACTACATAGCTGAAAAACTAAGTGGTAACCAATCCATGAAGATGATGTGCGTGATGACAGACTGCCACGTACATGCTGATTGGTACGAGCAAGAAGTGAGGGACACTAGCCAAGAGCAGATGGCACGGTGATGCTTGGTTTAGGCCTCAATCCTGCAAATGACTCCATGCTGGTAGGGACATGCTCACTGGGGCCCATGCAGAACAGGGGCCTTAATCAACTGGGTGTTGGTCACATGGGAATGCTTCTGTTCAGTGCCTGCTTCTGAAGAGAAGTGGCGCTTGCACGTGCCCCCCTGCCCCAAGCTTTGAACGCTGTAAAAACTCTGTGCACTTATTTATGGTGCTCAAGGCTGTAACGAACCACAGACTGTATTTTACAAGCAGTGACGGACTCTGTCAGGTCACAGCCTGCACACTTTACCAGTTCAACGGATCCAGTGGGACAGGAAGGCTCGAAGCCACAAACACCGCAGCGCTCGACTGATCGCTGAGCAGGGAGGAGAGAAAACAAACACGTCTCACTTTGTCTGTCCGTCACAGAGCTGCCTGCAATGTGAGCTGGCAAACCCACCCTGCCAGACAGCCAAGCCCCTTAATACACAGAGCGTGCATCCAACTAGGGGATGCGTCTGTTAATACTTATAAAACCCTAAGCACTCACCCTAAGCTCAATGGAGGGGAATTCGTCACAGCGAGCCCCCAGGTTTGGCGGCTCCAACAGCTGATCAATGCCATAGGCAATGCCCCCATCAAACTCCATGTGTCGCTGGACGATCTGGGCATTGCCGTTGTCCACCAAGAGCTGCCCCTGCAGGAAGGAAAAGGGAGAGACAATGATTAGGCTTATTTAGTCTACAGAAGAGAAGACTGAGGGGAGATTTGATAGCAACCTTCAACTACTTGAAGGGTTGCTCCAAAGAGGAGGGAGCTAGGCTGTTCTCGAGGGTAACAGAGGACAGAACAAGGAGCAATGGTTGCAAATTACAGCTGGGGAGGTCAAGGTTGGATATTAGGAAAAACTTTCTCACTAGGAGGGTGGTGAAGCATTGGAATGGGCTATCTAGGGAGGTGGTAGAATCTTCATCTTTGGAGATTTTTAAGGCTCGGTTAGACAAAACCCTGGCTGGGATAATTTAGGGGGAGTGGTCCTGCTTTTTAGCAGGGGGTTGGACTAGATGACCTCGTGAGGTCCCTTCCAACCCTATTATTCTATGATTCACTCAGTTCTAAACCATCTGATGGACACCGTGCCTTCTCCCCATTCCCCTGGCACAGATCTTGTGGCTCATATATCTCCTTCGACGCAGACACTCTGCACTGAGGAGTTGGGATGAGGTAGGGGAAGCATGCATAACATTTTAATTGCTAAGTAAAAATAAAAAATTTTAAAATTCTGACAACCTAGAACACGCACAATATATTAGGGTCCAATCCACCTCCTGGAGTAAGCAAAAGAAAGAATCCTACTGGACTACAGGACTTTAAAAAAGAAACTTTTTTTCTCTCATGCAAGGATCAGATTTATCCGCCGCAGTTAATTAAATGCCTTGTGGGAGAGAGTACCATAGCATCCATTTTGAGGAAAGAAGCAGACACACAGAACGGTTAGGAGATCTGATGAGGGCTACACACAGCAAGCTGGGGCAGAGCCAAGATTAAGAGTAAGTTAAAAAAAAAAATTTCTACAAAAATGTTAATCGAAACTATTCACATGCGGGGTGGGGGGACTTTCAGCTGTTGAAAAGCCTCATAAAATTAATATTTCTTTGAGGACTTGAAAGAAATGGATGAAAATGAAGATTTTCTTGCAAAATTCCCATTCTTACAAAAAGCCATTTCTTATTGTAAAGAAAATGTTGACTTTTTTTTTTTTTTTTTTTTTGACTGGCTCTAAATAAGAGCCAGAACCTTTGGCCCCAGTTCCACTTGTCTATTAGGCAGCTTGCCTTTAAGAAATAATGTTTCCCATAAACCCAGAAGCAGCAAAATTCAGCAACGAATCTTTTACAAGAATGGGAAGAGCTTACTTATCTGAAACCAAGTTTCATAGATTCATAGAACTAAAGGTCAGAAGAGACCATTCGATCCTCTAGTCTGACCTCATGTGCTCATCAGCCCAAAAGTCTGTGGCTGACTAAAGCAGACCTTCCAGAAAGCTTCCAGCATTGATCTGAGGACATCAGGAGATGGAGACTTCATCACTTCCCTTGGGAATTTGTTCCAGGTGTTAATTATCCGCACTATTTAAAATATGTGCCTTGTATCTAATTTAAGTGGATCTAGCTTCAGCACCCAACCACTGGTTCATGTTATTGATTAAAGAGCTCGTTAGTATTCAGTAACGTTTCCCGGTGGAGACAGTTACACACTGTAAACAGCTCACTTTTACGATTACTTTTTTGTAAACTAAACATCTTGAGTTCTTCAAGTTTCCCAATGGAAGACATTTCCTCCAGCTCTTGGATCATTTTTGTGGCTCTTCTCTGCATTCATTCTAATTTTCCATGTTTTTTACAAAATATGGACACCAGAGCTGTCAATATGCCAGCTTCAAGTCTCACCAATGCCGAATAGAGATGGGAAAAAAGCTCTCCTTACTCCCACTCGCTTCTGTTTATACGTCCCAGGATCACTTTAGCCATTTTTACCACAGCACCACACTGGGAACTCATGTGTAGTTTGTCTGCTCTGACCCCACAACCCTGTTCAGTGTCTACTGTCCAGGATACAGCCCTCCACTCTATAGGCTTGGCCTGCATTGTTTAGTCCGAGAAACATGACCGTACATGTGGCTCTATTAAAATGCATTTTATTTGAATGGGCCCAAGCTGACTACGTGATCCAGGTCACAGTGTATGACTGCATCATCAGCATTATTCACCACCCCAACACCCGCGTCCTCTGCACATTTTATAAACTGAGATTTTATGTTTACCTCACTAATGAGAATATTCACGGATAGTTGTGAGACTTTGTTGAACTCTTCTAGAAACATCCAGTTTTGATGTTTCCCAACTGAAAACTGCTTCTCAAGATCTGCCAGTTAGCCAGCTCTTAATCCATTTAACAAGTACTTACTGATATTACCGAGTGCTTGTTTTTTAGTCAGACTGTGCTAAGCCAACCCTTTACAAAGGTCTAAATGTATTACGTCTACACAGTTATCTGTATCAACCCAAGAAATCACAAAGGAAAAAAAAATCAGCCTTTAAAAAACAAAACAAAACACAAGAACTGTTTTCCAAAAAGCCACGGTGACAGACATTGAACACATTCCCACCCTTTAACTCCTTTTTAAGACTCCTGCATCAGTTTTCCTATTATGTTCCCTGATGTCAGTGTAACCAGCCTGGAATTAACAGGGTCATGCAGCTTGTGCTTTTTGAATACTGGCACATTAGCATCCTTCTAATCTTCTGTAATTTCCCTGGTATTCCAAGAATAATTCACAATTAGCATAAACGAGATAGAGAGCTCCAGAGCCAACACTCTTAGGATTCTTGTGTACAAGTTATCCTGGCCTGCTTATTTAAATGTTTCTCGCTAGCAGATGCTATTTGACATTCTCCTCAGACCCTAGCCGACTTGATAACAGTACATCCTCACATGATAGGAGTAGATTACTTGACTTCTTTCTAAATACAAGAGAAATATTTATTGACTTTTTTTTTCCTGTGCCATTAAAATTTTACCTTCTCCATCCAGTAATCAGCCTGTACTATTGTTAGGATTTCTTTTATTCCTAACATCCTTTAACCCCTTACTGTCCTTGGCTCTGCCAGTCACGGATTTTTTTTTTGATATCTATAGCTTCCCTTTATCAATTTTCATTGGGCTGCGCCGACAGGAAGTGCTCTCCGTTCAATGCAGCGTTAGTCTTTTGTAGGGGGACAGTGTTACTGTGTGGAATGGAGAGCACTTCCCAGATGGATTGAGTGGGTCTCCACAGGTCGCTCAATCAATCCTGCTGCACTTTCACTGTAGACAAGCCCCGAAACTTGAGTAAAGAGGTTTAAAAGCATGTTACTGTCTTCCAGGCAGAGGAACTGACCCTTTAACTCAGACAGCTGACACACACACTGTTAGATGAGGAGAACCCGAATTCAGTTCTTGCAGGTGACCCCTTCAGTGGGATCAGACACAACTGAATAGCTTCTATCAATCATTTGTTTCCACAAAAAACATAAAACTAAGCTGCTATTACTTACGACATGGCTGCTGCTGCACCTGAATGAGATGGTAGATCCATGCATAGTTCTTACAGAAGCAATGTGTGGCAGGTTACCAGCTACAATCTGAAGACATAAAAGAAACAGGAGGGGTGAGATCAGGCAAACGAAAGATTAACACAAGGTGTCAGAAAAGATTCCCTTTCAAGAGACAATTCCAGCAGCTACACTGAGCAGAGCATTATGAAAAGACAGGCACATAGGGATAGTATAGTACCACTCAGCTCTTACAACTGATTTTCTTCAGGAGATCTTTACAATGGAGGCTATCCGTACTCCCATTTTATAGATAGGGAAAGTGAGGCATAGAGGTTCCATGACTTGTCCAAGGTCACTTAGTTGGTGACCAACCTAGTGACAGAGCTGGGAAGCGAATGCAGGCTTCTGAGTTTCCATTCAGAGCTCTAGCCACTAAGTCCACTGATTTCCGGGTGGAATTATTTAAATACTATCAGTTTGGATTTAGACCCTTCAGTGGTTCGTAAGTGGTTCACAAATTCCTTCAGCTGTATTTGTTACCCTTAGGTATTTGCCCAAATAGCTCAGAGAGATAATTTTCGTACGATAGGGTGTTAGCAAATCTCACTTTGCCTATTTGTGCCATGTGTCTGGATGCCAATGTCACATGGTGTTTGTTTCTGCTACCTGGGTGGGCAACAAACAGGAGGAGAACATTTTTGTGGAATGAATCAGTATAACTTTCAGGATTCACATGCATTTCCCTGAACCCCTGGCAGATGCCTAAATATTAGCCAGTGAGGACCGAGGTCACTCACTGAAATCAACTGAATTCAGCACTTTCTAAATGAAAGCGTGCGAGAACCCTCTAATACTGGTCTATCTTTCCTCTAGAGGAGCCTGATCTTCTTTTAAGATGTTACACCTATGCAGGCCCAGCTGCACTTAAATAGCTCGCACCGGGTAGTATTTCTCTGAGCTGGTAATTAACCTTTGTAATCCCAGGCCATTGGCTTGTTTGGCAGGAACTCTTCCTAGGGACTCCTGAGAAGTGCTGAAATACCCATACCCCCATCACACTGACACACCCAGCTGTGATTCATTGGCTGAACCATAAGCTGACCAATTGGCTGATTTAAAAAGAAATTCAGATGGCTCGAGACTTGTTACTGCTTTTACCTTCACGTCCCTTATCATGTGCATTTTGAGGTAGGCTGCCAGCTTGTCTCTGTGGTCTTCACGATACAACCATGTTTGCATCTTCTCAGGCAGGGCGTTAAACACGGAGTCAGTGGGCCATAGCATGGTGAAGGGCCTATGAGCAGGGTTATTCACCAGAGGGAGCAGTTCTGCTTCCTGTCCAGAGACACAAGACCACATGGAACGAAGGCTCTACATAGCGCAGAACTAAAAGTACTCCCTGAGGAGAATTCAAAGCATTTACCCTCAGCAGTTTGCTGTAGATTTTGTAGCCATAAGCCTCTGCCACCTCAGTGATGTTTTCCTAGAAAAATAATAAAAACAGAGCAGTACCGTCACAAAGTGAGAGAGTTTGCTTCACTTACTAGAACTGCAATGAATGAGCAAACCCGGTTCGTTCTCAGAGCCAAGAGTTTGCATTTGCTGACTCTCCACAAGGTAGCTGTTAATTTCCATCTTGGAGCATGAGTTAACCGAGGGAAGTAGCAGTGATCTGACTAGCTCACTTTACCCAGCTGGACAGACTGTGCGGCAGGTCAAGATTAATTCCCAAAATTCTAGATGAGACACACTTTCCGAGTTGGTAGGAGCCACCTTTCAAAAGTAAATGTCCCGGCATTCCCATGCACAAGTGCTGTCTCTGAACACGGCAGAGCACAGAATGCCAACGGTTACTAGAGTGATGGAGAGCAAGTGTCCTCAGCATGACAGAAAACACTAAATGACGATCCAGGGGATAGCAGATATGCAAGGCTGGTTCAGTCATTCATGGTGTAACTCCACCCACTTCAGTGGCATTACCCCAGGCATGAATTTGGCCTAATGCATGTAAAAATTTGGGGGAATGTGACTTCTTGACTGCTTCTCTCTGCGATACATTATGGAGAGCTGGATGGACCTGCATTGAAGACCATCCCAAATATGCAAGGGCGGCTTTCATTAGCCTATTTTTGAGTCAGACAGTGGGAGCTTTACCCAGTGATGTAAAAGGAAATCTGAGCACACCTTTACCTGTCAGGTTTGTCCTATCACCAGCCTGCACTGATGGATCCTAGCCTCCTCTTCCCCTCAATACACACATGTACACCTTGAACATAGCTGGCTCCACAATTTAACCTCTTTATTCTTAAACCACATCATGTGCTACCGGGAAACAGAACCCCTAGAGTAGGGTATAGAAACCTTGTGCCTAAGAAATATATCCAAGTGTTACTCATTCACTACAGTAGCATTCATTTGGGGGTTGAAGAAACCCTTGGGGTGATGCGCAACCCATAAAATGTTATTTTGTCATACACACCTTTGCTAGCTGGAAAGAAATGTTCCGATTCTGCAAATCAGCTGGGATTAAAATCTTGTCAATGATATGAATCACGCCATTCACTCCAACAATATCACTGGTGATGATTCTGGTGTCCTCATTTAGATGCACGCTATTCTGCGGAAGAAGGGATACAATGCATATTTCCAGTGAGATGCGACTTCCCCCTACAGGCCTTGCTATAGCTCATCTGCAGGGCGATTTGGGATCCTGTAGGGATGTCAAACATGCGGCCCCTTCCATCTGGCCCATGATTGCACTCCACGAGACCACATTCTCCCCTATGGGGGGGGAGGGTGTCTCTCATCCCCAGTGTTCTGTGATGCTGCGATAGTGTATGTGTATGCGGAGCGATGTGTATGCGAGACTGCACTCCACGAGACCACACTCTCTTTCCTAACACAGAGAGAGAGAGAGAGAGAGAGAGTGGTATTGCGGAGAGCAATCTCGCATACACATCACTCTGCGATGCCATGAGAGTGCCGTGGTATTTCGATTTATGGTATGGATGGCCCACTTGAAGTACATTTAAGTCAAATCTGGCCCGCCACAGCAAATGAGTTTGACACCCCTGCCTAGATGAAAGGTGCTAGTTCTATAGCTCTTCCCACTAAAACATCAGCTTCCAGAAAACGCAAAGCAAACTGAGGGGTCGTCAAGCAGGCGCAATGCTCATGGCCAAAGAAACAAACGGGAAAACAATCATGAACAACAACTACCTCTTTTACCACAATCCGTATTTTGTGTCCTGACAAAGACGTGATGGATTTGTGCATCTCCAGGTCACTGGCCAGCAGCTTCTTGCAACTCACTAGGTGATAGCGAAGCAAATCTTTTATGAGGATTTCATTTGCCCATTCAGCAAACTAAAGGGAAGAAATTGGTATATGAGAGATCAGTACATTTCTGGAAGTGGAAATCAGGAGCATTTGATTAAATTTAGCTAAAAACTAAAGGAACAGGGAACAGCATGAGTTCTTTGCTCTATCAACCCCAATCCTTGCTGAAAACCAAGTCCTGACCCAATACACATAAAATGGATAACTATCTGAATTATGAATTATTATAATTATGAATTATTCCTGAGAGGCTGTAAGTAACTTCAGATGATGGGAGTGAGAGGGAAGTTTAAGTAACTAGCTCAAGGAGAAAAAGTAACATTGGCCCCAGATAGTTAGCACATTGGCCATATTCTGAACAAAGAGGGATGCTGAACCAAAACCCTAGAGGTGCCACAGGACTCTCATTGTTTTTCCTAGAGTCTAGACCTACACTGGGAAGGTCCAAGTCAGGGTTTTGCTCAAGTCCCTTTTCTCTGTAATGCACTAACCCCCCCCCCCCCTACATCTGAACATCCCTGACCTTTAGGACCATTTGTTTCTGAGGCCCTATCTCTACCCCACTGCAGTGTACCAGAACCCAAATTAAGCATAAAACAAAGAAACAAACCAACCCCAAATCAACCCAACAGAAAGAACCAACATTGGGATTTACTGAAAGAAATATGAAACCAAACAATATGCATGGAATATTAAATTCCATTTATTTTCCTGTCCCCCCTAAATCTTGGCAATTCTGGAGATACTTGTATTAACAAGCAAGGAGTCTGGTGGCACTTTTTAAGACTAACACATTTATTTATTGCATGAGCTTTCGTGGGAGAAAATCCCACTTTGCTAGATGCTTGAAGATCAGATTGTATTAACAAGGCAGAACTGCATAAAAGAAATTGTCTGGGGTTATGGTGAATCTGGAGGTTTTGGCAATTGATTGTCCTTGTTAGGTTTAAGAATCAACATCCCCTTGGACATGCAGTTCACCCCTTTCAGAGCTATTACTCCATGCTGTCTGCAGACTCAGGCAGACAGTGTCTTTGCTTATACATAGGTTACATTTCTAAACGTTTTCTTGGTAACCACAAAAGCTGGACAATTAATTCATTTTTCACTGAAAGCTTAGATTCTGGAACACAGAAATGAAGCAAGGGGTGGATTCCTCTACCCAGAATCAAGGGTCATGTGTAGTTCTAAAGCTAATGGGATTGTGATGGCAGAACACAGAGACACCCGGCCAGCTGGCAAGATGGTTAGTGCACCTCCTAGTGGAAAGCTCAGTCCAGCAGAAGCCACATTAAAAATATGCTATTGGCTTGAATAGGAGCAAGGACTGAGGAAGAATTCAGTGAGCATCTCAGTAGAGAACCACTTAACAACTTGGGGCAGTTCTGACCCTGAGTTAATTAAACAGAATCTAAGGAAACCAAAGTTCGTCTCAGAGGAAATCATCAGAGCCTGAGCGCACCAAGTAACTGACAGAGCTAGGGAGTCAGAGAAGGGGGCGGCTTACTGTTGCATCATACTGTATTGAATCCACACGTGGAACGAAGACTGTGAAAGGCCCATCTCCACTTAACTCACTAATGCCGAAGATCTGAAGCATGGAGCGATTGTCAGGAATGAAGACAAGACAGAACAAAACCCACAATCATTAGCAGGAGCTTTGCGAGAAAAACCCAGCAATTTTTGTACTTTAGACAATAATTATGCTTGCCACCAACCCGTAACTGCTTGAAGAACACAGACGTCGCTTCATTTCTCATGAGCTCCTACCAAAATCAGAAGAAGAGCTACCATTAATGGTGTTAACTGTTACATCACCAGGGGGCTGACGCAGAGAAAACCCTCCCCACCTGCTCATTGAAACGACCTGGCCGCTGAACCCCAGGGCCCCCCCCCCCAACCCCACCGAGACCCAGGTCCTTTGACTGCACCAAGCTTGTTTTCCTGGTATTCTCCTCCCTTGCGATAGCCAGTGTTCTGGGCAGGGTCAGACGACACAGGTCTGGTAGACAACCTGCACTGGGACCCACCGATCTATAGTAGCAAAGGGGGCAAAAGCCACCTGAGGAGATGGTAGCTCGGGGGTTTTACCTGGCCCAGCACTTGGGCCACCTCTTCTTTCCCAGCATTGCCTGTGGAGTAGCCACACATCACCCGCTCGGCATTAGCCTGTTTGGGCCAGCAGCACTGATATCTCCGACTCCTGCCAGCAAGTGACACACAAGACTTGAGCAGGGCACTGTCCCATCATAACAACTGTAATTGAGACTAGGAGCTAAGAGGGCACACATATAAAGAGCCCTTCTCCTCTACAGCCAGGAGCGACACCACTGGTTTTCCGCTATTGAAACAGAGAGGTTCAGTGACTTGCCCAAAGTCACACGACAAGTTGGAACAACGGCCTCCTGCAACCCAATCTGGTGACCAGCTCGTTGACCGCCCGGAACCCCTGCCCTTCAGACCAGTCCCACCAGCTCAAGAACCAGATGTCACTCCTGAAAACACTCTTTATTTGTCCCCTAGACACAACGATGCTGCAAGTCACGCCCATGTGCCACATTTCACATACATTTTTCAGAGTGGAGCTGCATTTCACTGCTGTCTTCCCGGGCATGGTTACTCTTGTTTCAGCTTTCTCCTGGCTACTATCCTGGCCAGGATTAAATGTATTCCTAACCTTTCTGGGCCTTTCATACATTTTTCAGTCCTGAATATCCAAGGCTATGTCTACACTTGCAAGTTAGTTCAAATTAAGGAAGCTTAGTGTGAACTAACTTAAGCCTTGGCCACACTAGGCTTTCATTAGTTCGAATTAAGGGCTTCCTTAATTCAAACTAATAAATTTGATTGCTTAGTTCGAACTAACCCTTACTTCGAAATAGTTAGTTCAAATTAAGTCACTGTGGCCATATTAGGTTGAACAAACTGATTAGTTCGAACTAATCGGCAGATCGACCTTCCTGCAACTGACTAATTTGAACTTAGCAAGTGTCCTGCATGGCCATGGCTAGTTCGAACTAGCATTTTAGTGGGGCCATGCTAGTTCGAATGAAGTTAATTCAAATTAACTAAAATTAGTTTGAATTAGTTAGTTTGAATTAACTAATTCAAACTAGCTTTTGTAAGTGTAGATAGAGCCCAAATGTTTCCAGGTCACAAGAGGTCAGCAGCCTGCTCATTTCCTGCCAAGCTGCTTCAGAAGAGGAAATAGTTCACCCCATCTAGTGCCTTTTCAAACACAACTCTGTCTGAACGCACTTCACCTACCTGATACACAGTGCCTCTGCAGACAAACCCATCTCCAACATAGTTCCGGCCACAGGAGCAGTTTCGTGTACCAGGTCCAGTGTATTTGCAGAAGCCAAATTTACTACAACCTCCATTATTCTGGCAGGAAAAGTAAGATCATCCCAATTAGGTTCATAGCTTGCAGCCTGAAAGGTTAGCTACCAGTGAACAGTGGTGCTTTTACGTCTTCACACCTGCCCCTGACTCAAGGCAGACTCTGACCTGTGTTTTGCCTGTTAGGCCCCTGCCCTCCTGCTGAAACTCACTAATCTTTTTCCTCACCTTCTCTTTCACCCCACTGGCAAACGCTGCTCTAAGAAAGAACCCCACTAGGCCCACCAGAAGAAAAGCCATTTGGATAAGACAACTCTGAAGGACTTAGTAATGATGAAAAATAATGGAAGCAGGATGTGATGCTGTTGTGATTGGCCAGAAAGGAAAGGGAAGGCAGAATGAGTGCTTCATCTGGAGATGCGGAGGCTCCAGAGAGAACCAGCAGTGCCACCGTGTCCTGAGACTCATCTGAGGGTAGGGCAGGGAGGGTGGGGGATGGCCAGTGGCATGGTAACAATGGCACCCCATGCTCTCTGTAGGCGTCCCATGGGGGTCAATAGGGCCAGGCTTACTGGCCATCGCTAGGCATGCTTCCATGCAGAGATAGCGGTACCACACACACCTTAGCCATAGGGCCATAGAGTGGCAGGTTGTCAAGGATCTGGGCTGTAGAATTGCACAAGAGAGAAACGAGGGGTCTGGCTCAGAGGACCATTCAGACCCCACAGATGGCCCTGGCAGGGGTGGGGCAGTTGGCACACGGCGGAGCGGAGCAGGATGCTATATGAGCAGCAGAGACTCATCCTCTGGAGATGGGAGTCCCAAGTCGACCGATCACCAAGGCCAACCCAGTGTACAGCAGCATCAGCCTGGCTGTGGGCATCAGGAGAGACAGGCAACCTGAAGTACGGGGAAGTGGGCGTGAGAATCCAGAGTGGCAGGGCAGCATTGCTGGTGCCATAGGCTGGAGGCAGTGCTGGTGGGTCAGGGCAGTTCTTGGACTTCTGCTCTGTTTAGGCTTCCTAGGAGGTGGAGCAACCAGGTCGATGCATGACTTCTCACCTGACCTGGTGCCGCTCAGGGAGGCCACTCTGCGTTCTGAGGCAGCCTGTCAGGGAGCCGCCCTTGAGCCAATCTCCGTGTGTCTTGTGTTCTCGATTGAGCTCTGGCGGATATGGCAGTGCTGGCACACAAAAAGGGATGAGGGGAGCGCTCACAGTGGTGATGTGTGTCCATCTGCTGGCCCCAGATCTGACTGTGCACATGGGCAAATAGTCTCCACGCTCAGGTGTCCGCGGCGGAAACAAGTGGCAAATGGAGTGACAGCTCCTGACAGGAGCCTTGCCGAGGCAATACAGACAACGCTGTGCCTGTTGCCCACAGAGAAGGAGTGCAGCTTTTGAAGCCAACTTGCTCCGGCATAGCTCCTGGGAAGCAGGGAGAGCCCTGGGAGGGAAGGGGAAGAAGTCTAACTGGGGGAAATCCTAACTAATTATATAGAACTAGAAGAAAAATTATGTACAAATGCTAGAAAAAAACTGACAAGTTCTCTTAGAAAACTAAAAGCAGTAATGCCCACGGGTTCCAACTTTGCCCATGTGGTGGTAAGAAGGATCTGGGGTGGTGTTGACCCACACAGCCTCTTGAAACCTTGGACGCACTACCCGATCAATGCACACGCAGCTCAATGGACATTACTACAATAGTTCCAGCTCCGGCGTACGTGCACTCACGTCTGGAATCCATACAGGGACCACCACACCATGATGATGATGAGGCATGTTTCTCTGCCAGTATGTCTCAAACCTGAGACAAGGTTCCACCTCCCCATGCTGGGGCTGCTATAAGAGTGCCGATTAAATGCCAGTTGTGATTGCTCTTTGTCTCTGGGCCACGGGAATCTCTATGCACTACAAACTGGATTGACATTACCAACCCATTGCAGAGGCCAAACAGCCTCTCTAGGGGAAAGGAAGTGAGGAATCAGTGAAGTGCAGTGCAACATTAGTTGAGTGTTGAAAGCTGAATGAGCTTGTTCTGAACTCCTACTGGCTGGATAACTCTGAATGACTCTGCCTAGGAAAGGTTTCTAAGGAGGAAAGTTTCAAGGTTTTGTCCTATGACGGTAGAAAGAGGAAAACGCAGACAAACCTCATTGCACATGTTGATGGGGTCACATTGTGTTGTGCCATTTCCACTGTAGCCAGGAAGACAGTTGCAGGCAACCTGTGGAAGGAAAACAAAGTGATATTGTAGAGCTAAAACAATAATGAAAATGTACATTACAAGCAAGACAAAGCAGTGAGAAGAGGGAGAGCATAGTTCACTAACAGTTTGAGGTGCACCCTGTTCCTTCATTAATGATTATTTAGAAATCACCTAAGAAATTCCCCAGCCTTTGACCAACAGAGCTTATATAGGCCAGCACACAGTTACCACAAGAAGCCCCCACCATCTCGATATCAAGTAGCTCCTTCTCTATGACAGAAAAGAAATACCAAATTCTGGTAAAAAAGATTCACCAGGGAAAGATTACCAATAATTACCAAAAGGAAAATGACTTATGAACTGATCTGAGGAAAGGATTTGCTTACCAAATTCGGGCCTATTTTAGTGCACTCCGCATTTGCATGGCAACCCCCATTTTTCTCTAGACAGCCATCAATTTCTGCAGCAAGAGATGAGATGCATGTTAATATTATGGCAACTCAAAATGGGAGGTGCCTAATGAGTGAAATACATGACAGAAATAGCAAACCATGCTCTCTCCACCTGGAGATACAGAAGCGACTCCTCACACCAGTAACCCATGAGAGCCACAAAACATTCCAGTTGTCACATCCTCTTTGGTCTTGAGAATTTGCTTGAAAACTCCTGTCTTATGTGCATCAGTGTAGGTGAGTGGTTTAGAGCAAACTGTGGCGAACAAGGAGACCCTGAGATCTAATCCAAGGTCTGCCTTAATGTGCTGCATAGCTTGTAAAAATAAGGGCACCTCCGGGTACCCTAGAATCCCCTACTATAAAACAGGCCAAGAACCCTTCTGTGGTTTCAAGGTGTTATGAAATTATGATACTTAGCCATTTTAAGATACTTAGACATTCTATGTTAGCATGAGTAGATAATAGTTTAGCTTAGCATAAGTGAGCAACAGTATTGAAGCCTTAGGCCGTGGGAAGGTAAACTTATAACCCTGTACTCCTCTGGGGTCCGAGAAGCTTTAAGAGATGCAAACATCTTGCTTTGAAAGGAAACAAAGACCCCTGGAAACCATAAATCTATTAGTAATAAGGTAAAGAAAACATATATGATGAGGACAGGACCATAAAGAATGAAACAGACATCCTGCTGCAGGGAAAAGTAAAGATAAACACAAATGATGAGGACCAGACCAAGAAGGGTAAAGGCCAGGCCAGGCGCAGCTGAAAACCTACGAATTCGCCCTATCGTTAATTGGACAACATCATAATCAAGGGGTGTACCTGGGCAGTCTTTGAGGGGGTTAATCAACAATAAAATGTGCAAACACAAGCCTGTGAGTGTGCTCCTACCCTGTGTGGTACTGGAGTCACCCATCTGCAGATGCTAAATAAACTCTAATCAATTTCCTTATACAGGAGACAGGTCCTTCTTTAAGCCGCGAGGTAATCGAGCCACGGAGCGACTCCCTCTTGGGTGAGGGGCCCCCTAGTCGCGTCCGTACCAAAGGTGTGCAGCGATCTATGTGTTAATATTGCTGTTCAGCACATCTCCCTGTTTTAACCAACTTTAGACTTGCTTTTATAACCTAGTCACAAATTGTGACCCTCCTAAAGATATGTGCTTTGGCTTTAGGGTGTGTCATGCTAGGCCTGAACAGGCCAAGCCGCCTTGTGAAATACATGACCCAAATCTAACCTTCAAAAGTATTTGGCAGTGTTACAGGTAGGTTAGGGCTTTGATATGCAGGTGTGTTTTAGTAGTTACTGGATGATGGCCAGATCTATATTGTTAAAGGTTAGCAAGGTAAATGAACTGCTTCCCGATCTGTTACTACTGTTCTATTTGAAGAGGTCAAAAGGCAACATTAACACC
>ML685819.1:8496804-8618466 GCA_007922175.1 Pelusios castaneus
TAATCCATCAGTGTTGGGAGAATTTGCTCTCCCTTTTGCAGCTTGCCCTGATCTGTGCGTACTCAGGTGGTTATCCCAGGAGGCCTGGGTTAGAGGGTGATTTAACAGTTCCCCACCACACCCCAAAAAGTACAGCTGTCAGAGTGTGTCTTTGAGCACTCACCCTGGCACAAAGTGCCATCTCCAGCATAGCCTTCCTTGCAACTGCAGGTTCTCTCTCCAGCTGAGACTTTAGAACACGTTGCATAGGTGGAGCAGCCGCCATTATCAACAGCACAAGGATCTATTTCTGTGAGCAACGACAACACAGGAAAAGACTTAATGGATACATATGGAATGTGGCATATGCCCCCAACGTATAGCACTGCAAACACTGTGTTTTACAAATAATGAATGTCATGTGATATTACTCAGGCTCCGAGGGAGAATATATTGCTCCTAAAAGCTGAAGATTTATTTCTGGGCTTTAAAGCTTCTAGTTTTGTTTCCAGAAAGATTTTGTTTTAACAAAAATGATAAAACCGTTTTCAACAAAAGATTGTTTTTGATGAAGCTAAAACTCCTTTACAGACACAAGGGACTAGTAAAGATGCTATTGACGCTGTTGCACTATCAGATTTATTGGTACAAGAATTTGATTAGTGAACAACTGATTGCTCTGAAGTGCTTGCCAGGTGAATAGCTACAACTCGTGCCAGAAAACAATCAGCATCTGCGATTAAAACAAAGCATTTTTGTTTGTGTAATGACTCTGGTGAGGTCAATACTAAGTCAAGCTATTACATTTGTTAGCACCATAATTTGATTAGCTTGGAGTTCATTGCTTAAAGTACCAGCTCTTTGCATAATTACAAATGACGTCAGACAAAACAATGTGATTCTGTTAGAACATTATACTTTTAAATCTTTTTTCTCTTGATATCTAACAGATTAGTACACCTGTAAGCCTCCTGCTATCTTGAGTTGGGCTTGTTTTTGAAGTGTTTGTTATAAATGTGTTTGTCCTAGAGGGTCCTGTTTCAGTAGTAATTACTGAGCAATGCAGCAGCAAATACGGGACTAAAATTCGGTAGGAACTCAGAAGCTACATTTTATGGACCTCATTCATTACCACAATCTGTGGAGCGTCTGCTGTGTTTGGAACAATTCTGGAAATAACACAGCTCATTCCATGCCATTCCCTCATCCACTTAAAAAATAAGAATGGTTCCCCCCTAGTTCTAGACACATCCAAAGGGTCACATTAGGATCCCATCCTGGAAACCCTCCAGGAGTCTGGGGCAGCAGGTTTGCATGATCCTGCCCTTGGTAACATTTCAGCATTGGAATGTTTTCACAAACCAGAACTAGAATCTTAAGGTATGTCTACACTAGAAAAAGTTAAGTCGACTTTGTTAAGTCAACTTAATAAGGTCAACTTTAAATTGACTTAAAGTCGACCTTATTAAGTTGACTTAACAAAGTGGACTCATTCGACTTAAAGTTAAGTTGACTGAGTCCACTTTGTTAAGTCGACTTAACTGGCCTTAAGTTGACTTAATAAAGTTGACTTAAGGGTCACTCCCTGTCCACACCTTCCTTAAATCAATTTAAGGAGTTGATTTAAGGCTTAATTCGACCTAATGGGCAGTTGTTATTAAGTCGACTTAAGCTTCCATTAAGTCAACTTAAGGAATTTCTTAAGTCGACTTAATAAAAGTCAGGTGTAGACACGGAGTAATTTAGGTCGACTTAAAGGTCCTTAAGTCGACCTAAATTGCTGGTGTAGACATACCCTTAGAGCTTAGAAAGCAAGAAAACTTGAGCTATCACTTTCCCTGCAGTCTGAGCTGGCCCTCGAGCACTCCTGGAAACTGTGTGTGTTGGAAATACCTGAGCAATATGTTCCATTCCCAGTGTATCCAGCAGAGCAGGCGCAAGTCGGCAGGGAATCTACAGAGCCATTAATGCAACTGAAATGACCAAGGGAGAGAGCGTGAACAATGGCCTTAATCACCGGAATCTTACAGCTGGTGATTGAGTTCAGTATTACAGGATGCTAAATATAACCACTATGGCATCTAGACATTATGGTAAGAGGTGAGTTAGGTAGATACAATATGAAAAACAAAACCAAGCAGTCAACTTTTTCTTTACAGTGCCCCATACTTCATTCACAGGCTGACAGCTGCAAGGGAAAGTTACCAAGAGTGCCGTGCTCAGTGCATGAAGCACAGTGGGATTTTGAAAGGCATTGATTCTCTGTATCTGTAGACACAGGAGCTGCATTAAAGAAGGTTGCCCTATTCCATTACAGTACATCAGAGATAGCCTGAAGATATAGGGGATGGACTAGCTCGGTTGATTGGCGACAGAGCTGACAGATCACCTAAGTCATTGGTTTAACATGGCTTAGGTCTGCAGGGACAGAAAGTGGTTACTATCAGATGTCTTTCTGGTGCATTTCTGGGAAGAGAGTTGGTTTCAGCCCAGTTCCTAGCAATCCAGTGAGTCTTCATCTCCAAAGCACTGCTCATCCTTCCTGTCAGCAGTATCAGCAGAGAGACCAAGAAGTGACCGCACCTGGAGACTGGATGATCTTTTACCCCTAGAGATGGTCCCTCCAGGTTACTGTAAAGGCTCCTTAATGGGACAGTTGGTTGCCAGTGGGGGAAACTGGCATTGCTGCTGTCCAGTGCCTGTCACCTGTACTTAAAAGTTCACTGAATACAGACAACATCCATGTTCTCAAACCCTAGAAAGATCCTTGGTTTAATACTGTTAGGTCCATTTAATGTTAGTACCCACTCGCCATACTTTAACTGGTTCATCCTCCAGTACCAGCCCAGCCCTGCTCAGATCTCATCGGATTGTCAGCATTTTTCAGTTCTTAATTTCAACCCATTTGCTGGTCTCATTTCTACAAGGGTGACGTAATTGGAGATTAATTTGCTTGCAAATGACGTATGATTCAGCTCAGGAGCAGTCCTGCCTTCTAACGTCTCCACACCACTGACTGTGCTTGGGAAGGGTTTACATATGGACACCCTCCACTGGAGAAAGAATGGGGCTTTAAATGCAACATGAGTTCAAAGGGTGGAGCAAATAATTACACAGGTCTTAATTAATACATAGTGTTCAGCTCCCCACACCAACCTTCATGTTTTCACAAAGTCAAGTCCATGTAAAACCACCCCGAACACTCTTTCCTTGTTATGTGCTTGGCAGCAAATTGTACTTACTTGGCCATCTGGTGGCATGTTTTATTACACAGATCAACCCCGATACCTGCAGGAAAAAGCATTAACACAGCTTTACTTTCCCGGCTGGTACTAGCTACACCATTTCAGCCTCCTTGGGCTTTTGAAAGAGACCTAAAATGGATTCATCCCAAACTGTATGGAGTCCCGTTTCATCTGTGGACTCACAGAGGGGGGAAATGTACCCCTGGACAGGTGCAGAAGCATCCACTCAAGGCCTGTAGACCCTTAAGATCTCTTTGTGGGGTTTACAGGGGATGTAAATGGTAGAAAGACCTGGCTCTCTGCAAAGAGGTGAATTACACCCTATCTGCATAGTCCATTAACCACTACAAATGAGACATGGATAAGGCCCCCTGCTGATCTGCAGCCAGCAGTTCCACTGGAATAGCAAAATGGAAGCGTGCTCTGGGATCTGTCCTTATTCAAGTGATTGGACAGACGCAGCTAGTTTTTGTGTTTAAAAGATCTGTATTTTTCACTGGCTTTTATTTGTGGGGCACATTTGTGGGTAGTTAACCAAGAGAAGGGAAATACACAATCAAAGCAAATCAGACCAAAAGAAAAACTTGGCATGACAACCCCCTTCGGATTGCAATATATGTAAAATGGATGTAGAGATATAAAATGTATCCCATGTAGTTAGGCTTTTTCCATAAATCCAGCAACTAAATCAGTTCATGCCCTGAAATTCCTCCCTGTCAGTTTGATCTCATGTTAGAATTCCATTTGTGCTTCAAAGACGTTTTGGTCCCAAATAATGCATGGTCTCTAGAATAACATTTTCAAAAGTACCTAAGAGATCTAGGCCTCAGGTCCCATCAACTTCAATGAGACTTCAGGCTCCTAAGTCACTTGGGAAAATTTGACCTCATCTTTTTCACGGTTCTTCAGTATACGGATAGTGAACATTCAATGAGAACAACAGATTGTGTGTTTTGCTGGCCCCATAAATGGAGCCACAAGAAGAAAGAATAAACAAATACTGAGGTATTTGAATTCTCAGAATCAAAATGGCAGTCTCTGCAACCAAGTAATAGAATCTATTCTCAGCTCCATTTTGCTAGAAGTCTTTTCGCCATGCTCCAGGGCAAAGGGGAAACTGAGTTCTAGATGCCCTGGAATTCTAACATGAGATCAAACTGACAGGGAGGAATTTCAGGGCATGAACTGATTTAGTTGCTGGATTTATGGAAAAAGCCTAACTACATGGGATACATTTTATATCTCTACATCCATTTTACATATATTGCAATCCGAAGGGGGTTGTCATGCCAACCTTTGCTTCTCGTCTGATTTGCTTCGATTGTGTATTTCCCTTCTGTTGGTTAACTACCCAAAGTTTTGCTTTCAGTTTTAGATTAAAAAAATGACCTGAACCATACAGTGTCGTCATATGGTGTCAAAAGGGGGAAGAAACCCCCCCCAAAACTACCAGCCAGGGTCACTGAAATATTTAGCTGTATCACAAAATGACAAAAGCAAGCCTGATTCTGTGAAAAGAGAGCGTCAGTCACTTACTTCTGTCACAGGTGATGCCTTCCCAGCCTTGGAAACATTCACAGCTCCCATTTCCAAGCAATCCATCGTTACAGATTCCACTTCTGCAAGCGCACACTGTGGAGAAATACCACGTCACTGTCAAACCAACTAGCTCTTATGAGCAAGGAGAAGCCAGGAAGTTTATAAGTCAATGCACTTGGAGGATGACATTTAATTTCATTCAGAAAACATCAAGGGAATGTCGGTGCTCGTTTGAGCAGAGCCAGATTAAAGTGCCTGGGAATGGAAGTTCTCTCGTCATCATTCAGGCGCTAGCAAGGCAAGTATCCTAAAAACAGCTCTCCAGAGCAGGGAGGAGCGCATTCTTCCCTGGGAGAATTTAGAGGCCACTGTAATCACCTGATTTACAATCTTCCCCGTATCTGCCCACTTCACACATTTCACAGGCTGTGCCGTGGAAACCTTCGCGACAGCGACACTCCCCGCTGCCAGTAATACCATCCTGGCACACTCCGTTCCCAGAACATGGACTGCCTGGCTTTCCGGGGCACAGCTCACACATATGTCCATAGTAACCTGGACAGCAGATGGAGACCTTTGGGAACAGACAACAACTGGCTGGAGTAAGGCATCTCAAACGCAAAGGACTGAAATGCTACATTATCAAAAGCCCTCTTGCTTTAGCCCGCATACTTTATTTAGGTAGCTATGATATTCATGTTATCATTGGAGAAATGCTGGTCATGATGACCTGGTAGCTCCAAATATGCTGTTAAAATGGTCTCACACATCCATGTCTATTTTACTTACACTTATCCCCCTCTCCCTCCTGCCCACACTAATTGATAATAGCTGCTAAGTTTATTAAAGACTGTGGTGAGATGAAAATATTTTAGTTTTTATGCTCTAAAATTCCATTTCAACACCTTTCACTTAAGTCTATGGGAAGTACTACAAAAATCAAGAGAGACTCTCTCATTACTGTTTAGCAATCAGAAATTAAAATGAATTATATAAATAAAAATAAAATATTGCCTCTATAAGTTCATATACATGTGTATATTGTCTATAATGCAAAACATACAGTAAGTATACAAAATATCTAGAGGAGACATTTTCTTCATTATAAAGAGAGGGTAAAATTGTGAAACTTAAAAACCAGATTACAGAGAAGATCAATGCCACTGAACCACCGGTACTAGTTTTAGAATTTAGTTATTATAATGTAAATATGGAGTAATTATTTCAATTGATGTAACTGAAATCAGAATTGGGCACTTTATGAGGGTGATCAACTGAAACGAGGGAGAACAAATTTAAGACTAGCGAAAAACCAGCGCTGCTAGAAGTTAGAAATAATGTTTTTAGAGAGAATAAATAATAACAAAGTAAAATGGAAGACAATATGGAAGAAATATCCAGGAATTTATTGAAAAGCAAAGCTCTAGTCGCACTCAGAAGAAAACAGTATGTACTGGACGTATAGTGGAAGGTGCATAGACCTAAATAGGATGTAGGGACACTTTTCAGTTGAAAATATTGTTATACTAGATGGTGTTAATGGCTGTAGTTCTTTGATCTATAGCTAATCACAGATCTCATTTAAGGAGAGGAGTGTGCTAAACTAAAAAGGGATGGTGCAATTAAATATCCCTTCCTGTAGTGACAGCTACACAATAAGAAGCTAATGCCTAAGACCCCGGGCATGATGGCTATCCTTGAGCAAGCCCAACCCACCTGGTCTGATCGGTTTTCCTGGAACTGGTTGCAAATGCAGGGGCTAGAGGATTGCTTGATGCGTTGTGCGTGTAAGACTCGACAGAAAAAGCCAGGAGAAAGAGAAAGAATGGAAACGTAGTCTTGAGCACGGGCCAAAAACAGAGCAGAGACAGAGCTTCTCGAACATGGAACTCACTGGAGAGGCAGACTGGGAAAGAGAGCAAGGCAAGCACCTACTGTCAGCATTCTTCAGTAACAAAAAGGGTGACACTAAACTGAATTGTTTTTAAAAATCAGTGACATTTCTTGTAAATTTTTCTGTTTACAATTTCTCACTGGCACCAATAAAAAGATAAAAAGCACCTACTGGTTATTCCAGAGATTTTTCTTTTGTTTTCATTTTTTGTATTGTTAATTTTGATTAGTCAAATGTATCACGTTGGATCTTTCCCCAAAATAGAATAATCTAGCTTGCAAAAACTTACACAGTAGACAAGACCATATTGTTATGGGCGGGTGAAAACTTGTTATAAGTTGCGTTAAAATCATATTGAGACTGGCAGGCAGGTGGGAACTTTTCCTTGAGTTAATGTAACTAAATTCCACTGACAATAAAGTGTGTGTGAACCCCTTTCCAGGAGCTTCTCCTGAGTATTGTTTTGGGTATGTGTTTTTGGGGTGAGGTGGGAGAAGACACACACAGAAAGAGCCTGAAGGAGCAGCTGAAAGCAGAGTGGCTGACATGGAAGTAAACCTGGGAAGAGGTTTTTGGTTCAGAGTGCAGGCTAAAAGAGCGCACACTTTGTGAGCTGTGAACAAAAGCAGCTGCTTCCTGCTATTTGATTCATCTACAATTTCAGACACACAGGAAGGACTCTATATATAAACAAAACTGCATCGAAGACATTAACACACTCCTTCAATTTGTACTCCCAAATGAAACATCCAGAGGGTCTCAAACTTTGACTAGCGTCTCAGGTCCAAAAGAAATAATAATCATACATGGAGATTTGAAAAACTGTTACAAACCCCCTCCCCCACCTCCAATGGAATAAAAACTCTAAGATACACAGATATTTCTGCAAGTTTGTTTTTTTCCAGGACCCATTTTGGCCGGAACACTGGCACAGATGCCCACTCTTATGGAAACACCGTGAGATTTGTTCTTCCCAGTCATCTGAAAATCATTGTCAATGTACATCAAAATCTTAACTCACCAGTGAAACTTTAACACAGGTGAAATAACAACCAACTATTTCTGAAACTCCAGATTTAAGTACGCAGTGTGGTTTCTTCCCCTCTCCGGGAGTTTCCTTCAGATAGAATAAAATAAAAAAAATTATAACCCAATTACCCACCAAAGCTGGCGTATCTCATAGCCAGCCAATGCACTGGTGAAACAAAAGCACGAGACTCTATCCTATCACTAAGAACTCAGTGTCTTGCATGCGGATAAGGTCCAAAAGGGTAGCCGTGTTAGTATGCAGATAGCAAAAAAAAAAAAAAAAAAAAAAAAAGAGTCCTGTGGCACCTTAGAGAATAACACATTTCTTCAGGCATAAGCTTTCATGGGCTGCAACCCACTTTGTCAGATGCATGAAGTGGAAACTACAGTTAGGAGGTATATATACACTTGCAAGGGTGAGAAACAGTACAACGGGGAGGGCAAATGCTAACAAAGTCAATTCATTTAGGGTAGATGAAGCTCATTCGCAATAGTTGGTTAAAAGGTGAGAATGTGAGAACAGGGACAATTACTTTTTGTAACGAGAGAACCATCCCAAGTCTCTATTCAGACCCAAACTTGCCACAATCAGATCGGGTCTGAATAGTGACTCGGGATGGTTCTCTTGTTACAAAAAGTAATTGTTGCTGTTCACACATTCTCACCTTCTAATCAACTGCTGTGAATGGGCCTCATCTACCCTAACTGAATTGATTTTGTTAGCACTTGCCCTCCTCACTGTAGTGTTTCTCACCCTGGCCAGTGTATATACACCTCCTAGCTTCAGTTTCCACTTCATGCATCTGACAAAGTGGATTGCAGCCCATGAAAGCTTATGCCTGAAGAAATGTGTTAGTCTTTAAGGTGCCACAGGACTCTCTCTCTTTTTTTTTTTTTAAATAAGAACCAGAAATGCCAGAGTTTGGCATCCCAGGCCCCAAAGTGTAGTTACTCCAGAGGACTAAGATCTTGTTTTATTCTCCTTAAAACCAATACATCTGCCTGATGAGGAGAAAGTGCCAAGCATGCTTTCTGGCATGTGAAATAAACCAATAGCACTAGTTCCAGTGGGGTGGCCATGTCAGTCTAGTTCAGCAAAATAAGCAAGGAGTCCTGTGGCAATTTTAAAGACTAGCAAATGTATTTATCTCCTGAGTCTTCATGGGTAAAATACCACTTCACCCGACACATGAAATGGCAACGACAGTATGTAGGGGAATATATAAATGCCGAGAAGGGTAAGTCACAAGATCAGTTCAGACTTTTTCAGCAAACCAAGCAAGTAGTTTTACTTCAAACAGTGTGGGATGATAGACAAGAAGGTGGGAAGGTTAAAAGCCAGCTCATTACAAATGGTGATTTTCCCCTCTTTTAACCTTCCCACCGTCTGTGTGATCCTCATTAACAGTTTAGGCTGGAAAAATATTGATAATTTCCCAGAACTGGTTTTCCTCAGCATCAGTATTGGAAAAGCAAGAGATCCAAGGCCGAACCCAAGGCCCCACCATTCCTTGTGTGCAATGTCCATTCAAGTCAATGGAAGGCTCCCTTTGGTAACCGAGGCCAGAATTTGGGCCAAGTGACATCTGTCATGTGTTGTAGTTCAGAGGCCAGCACAAGGAAACACATGGATGTGTGGATAAAAAAGTGAAGTGGAGAAATCTTTACACAATTGTTCTGTTCTGAGCTTCTGATGACAAACGTATTATTTTTAGTTCAGCAGCCCCCTCCTCTGTTCAGAAAATCTGCCTCCCTCTCCTCTTTGCCCTCCCCATTGCTCCAACTCACACTCTCCACCTGCCCGTACATGCCCACTGGCCTTTCCCTCTTCTCAGGGATCTCCTCTGACTCCACTGCCACTATGTATTTGGGTTTTGACATGGCATCCATTAGCACAGCATCTGATCTGAGGTACCCATGTGGCTCATCTCCCTTTGGCTCACATGAGGGGCTGGGAATCTCCCGAAGTTCCCTCTTCCCCTAGCCCAGGGCCTAACAGCAACCTACCTAAAGCAAGCAGGTGATGGAGACCTGACAGCTAGTTCCTGAAAAGGCAGATGGGAACACAATGACTGATTAAGTCCAGGCTCATGGGCTCGCCACTCTATGGCATGCTCTGCAGAGACCCTTCAATTCAGGCAGCGCATGGATATTGGCTTGGTGAGAAGATTCAGGGTAATATTTCTGAATGTGGGAACAGCCCATGTTTCCCCTCAGCCCATCTGTGATTAGGTGTCAACAACGAGGAGAGGAAACAGCTCTCTTTTTACATGAATAAATATAAGGGAAGCACATGCAAATAGCAGGCTGGCCTCTCGCTTAGCATCACCGACCTCCACAATCCGCACCACTGCTGCCCCCAAGCCACATGCAAGGGTGTGAAACAAATCAGAGACTCACCGCCAGGACCGATCCGTAAGGACACTTGATCCCCTTGTCACATTTAGCGCATCTCGACTTGGGGACAGAAAACAGGACAAGTCACATGCCTTCTCTCCTACTCAAATGTTAGTTGTCAAGTTTTCAGCAAAGAGGTCAATGGATCAACACATTCAATTCACTCGCTCAGAAGAATGAACTGAGCAAATAACAATTCTGGTAGCTAAGTCCCGGCTGTCAGGAAAGACATCCCGGGTTTGTTTCATGCAATGTCTTATATCTAACTTTGAACTGTGAACACAAACACTACTGCCAGAGCACACCATGGACTTCAAACCCTCCTTGGCTATGTCTACACTTACAAATGCTAGTTTGTATCAGTTAATTCAAACTAACTAATTCAAACTACGTTTAGTTAGTTCAAATTAAGTTAATTCGAACTAGCACGGCCCCACTGGAATTTTAATTCGAACTAGCCATGGCCATGCAGGGCACTTGCTTAGTTCAAATTAGTAAGTTGCAGAAAGGTCAATTTGCCAATTAGTTCGAACTAATATGGCCCCATTTGACTTAGTTCAAACTAACTAGGTCAAATTAAGCGTTAGTTCGAACTAAGTAGTCGAATTTATTCGTTCGAATTAAGGAAGCCCTTAATTCGAACTAATGAAAGCCTAGTGCGGACAAGGCTTAAGTGAGTTTGAATTAAGCTTCCTTAATTCGAACTAATTTGCAAGTGTAGACATAGCCCTCCTTAGCACAGCCATGGGTGTGAACTGTAAGTTCTCGGCTACAGCAAGACATGGAATTACCTCACAGTTACATCTGTGAATGCGGCAATTTATTGATCTGTGCCCCAAAATGCAGGGCCTGATCCTGAGAGGTGCTGAGTCCCGCACAACTCCCCAGTACATAGGAGTTGCAGGTGCTCATCAGTGTCAGTATCAGGCCCATAAGTGAGCATCTCCCCTGTACAGAGGTGTAGTTGAGATCAGCTGATACAGGCCATCATGGTGTGACTGAGTTAAGACTACTATACATCAGAGAGCTCTCTGGTTGACCATTACGTGGAAGATGAGCTAATTACCTTTTGAATCACTGTGGTATTGGCGGTGCAACGATTTCTCTGAATCGGTAGAACCTCAGAAACCCCAATCAACATCCCATTCTTGGTTTCGAAAAATTTACCATCTAAGCGGACGTTATTGACAAGTGTCTACAAAGAGAAGAGGAGAGTCTGGTTCACAACCCGAAAGCCAGGACGCCACCATGTGAGAAAATAGGGCCGTTCACCCTGCAGCAGTGATGCTCAACTTTTGCTGTCGTGCCCCCCATTACCAGCAATGGAATCTCCCTGTGCCCCCCCTTAGCTCTGTGGAGGAGCTGGGGCTGAAGGCGCAGCTAGAAGAGAAGGGCTAGAGGCAGAGTTGGCCCGGCGATGGAGCAAGGATGTTGGGCTGGGGCGGTGGGGGATAGAGCAGTGGGCAGAGTAACACTGTGGCTGGGGGTGGAGCAGAGCTGGCTGGAGCTCCCTCTCTGCCCCCCACCCTGCAGGAGGGCTGGCTCAGGCCCTGCTATGCCCCCTCCCCCTGAACATTCCTCTGTACCCTGCTGGGGGGCACACCTGACAGCCTGGGGCGCACTGCCCTACACTATCCAGCTGCTTTACAAACTGTGTATTTGCTGCCTCAGCTGCTCTGCAACCACCTAGTTATTGCGTGTAACTTCTCTGATTTTTGGTCTTAAGATAGACAGAATATAACTAAGCAAGATGCAAATCAAGCAGAACACTGCGATCAACACCACTAACTCTTATAAAGAGTGACCAGTGCTTCAATGAAAAGTGTGAGGACGTCTGCTTATTTTTGGTGGTTGTTTTTTTTTTTTAAACATCTCATCCAAAAGATGGTACCATCAATAGTGCCCTTTGTGTCCCCCTGGGGACTCTCAGCATCACACCTAATGAATGATCCCCACCACTTTTCACAGTCCCCTGGTTTGCCGGGAAACTCTCCTAGCAGGTAACTGAGCCACCTTGAACATGCTTGGTTTAGTTTAGCTCAGCTCTGAGAAGCTCGCTGCCTGACATGGTACAGCTGCAAGCCACGCTCTATTCACACGGAAAGCACTCTGTCCTATGAGACTGCCTCTGCTCTGGAGATGGAGAGCTGAGGGAACACTGATATGTCTCTTTGGCTTGCTGTCTTTGAGGGGAAGGTTTCATGACTCAGAGAAAGGAGAGGAAAAAAGGGTAACGCCTCAGGACAAAGTTGTACAATGATTATTATTCAGAACAGTAATCCTTCACTCTTCCACATTGTCTTTCATCCATAGATCTCAAAAAAAAATTTTTTTTTTTACAGCTATTTGGGATTTATTTTTCTTTGAAAATGTTTTGGTTTTTCTTAAGAAACTGCAAAAAAAAGTGCTGGATTGACAGCACTGAAGAGTACATTGATATGACAACGCACAGCATGGAGGTGGCCAGCACCTCCACCAGGAGGGAGAACCGCTAGAGGTGAACGGACAACTCCTTCATGGGTCACTGGGCCCCTGGCCTCACTGCTGAGGTGGGGAGTAAGGGGGTAGGAGTGGGACGCAATTGCTAAGAGGTTTTTTTAAATGTTCGGCAGACCTGTACTGAACCGAGCACCTCTCCACGGGACACAAGATAGACTCAGCAACTCACTCCACACAGGCATCTCCGCTGTCAGACAGGACTGATTTTTCGTCACTACCATTCTGAACTACATTTGAACTAGTGGCCTAGAAATGGAACCCCGCATATCCTATGACAACTCTAGCTTTTAATTGTGCAACTGCATCCTGGAACAGCAGGCAGAGTCCTCCCATCCTTACCTGGTTGTTGTTTTTATAAAACGTTAGCCAGTAGGAGAATCCTAACATTGTACTTTTATGGACTCCACTTTTCAAATCGGCAGAGGAGAGCTTCTCTCCGAGTACAACGTGGTACTGCACAGTGTCGTTATCCTGCAATCCAAGACCAGCAGGAAACAAAACATTGGATCTATTATTGCTTCATAAACAGCTATTCGGCAAGGTATCCATAGATGCTAGTATTGTCCATAATCTGATAAGTTGTAGTGACAGTTAATAATGAACTAAGCCACAACATTGTAAGGGACTGGACAATTACTTGAATCATAAACACTGTCCAGGAGTGTTGAAATTTTGGGGGAGCTGCCTACATATAAATCTAGCTTTATATGTGTGTAGGAAGTCCAGATATTGAAAATGCCAACACTGTGTAACAATTTTAAATATTCCAAAGGGGTAACCATGTTAGTCTAGACCAGCAAAACAAAAAAGGAGTCCTGTGGCACTTTTCAAGACTAACAAATTTATTTATCGCATGAGATTTTCTGGGAGAAAAATCCCACTTCGTCAGAGGCTTTGAAGATGGGGAATGGTAGACACACTGGAGGGCAGGGACAGGATTCAGGGAGACCTAGACAAATAGGAGCATTGGGCCAAAAGAAATCTCATGAGGTTCAACAAGGACAAGTGCAAAGTCCTGCACTTAGGATGGAAAAAATCCCATGTACAGGCTGGGGACTGATTGGCTAAGTAGCAACACTATAGAAAAAGACCTGGGGTTATGGTGGACGGGAAGCTGGATATGAGTCAACAGTATGCTCTTCTAGTGAAAAAGGCCAATGGCATATTGGGCTGCATCAGTAGGAGTGTTGCCAGCAGATCGAGGGATGGGATTATAATATATGGCACTGATGAGGCCACATCTGGAATACTGTTTCCAGTTTTGGGCTCTCCACTACAGAAAGGATGTGGACAAATTAGAAAGAGTCCAGCAGAGGGCAACAAAAATGATTAGGGGGCTGGGGCACATGACTTACGAGGAGAGACTGAAGGAACTAGGTTATTTAATCTGCAGAAGAGAAGACTGAGGGGGGATTTGATAGCAACCTGCAACTACTTGAAGGGGTGCTCCAAAGAGGAGGGAGCTAGGCTGTTCTCGGTAGTAACAGAGGACAGAACAAAGAGCAATGGTTTCAAGCTGCAGCTGGGGAGGTCAAGGTTGGATATTATGAAAAACTTTCTCCCTAGGAGGGTGGTGAAGCATTGGAATGGGTTACCTAGGGAACTGGTGGAAACTCCATCTTTGGAAACATTTAAGGTTCGGTTAGACAAAACCCTGGCTGGGATAATTTAGTGGGAGTGGTCCTGCTTTTAGCAGGGGTTTGGACTAGATGAACTCATGAAGTCACTTCCAACCCTAAGAGTCTATGATTCTATGAATTTATAGAATGGGAGGAAAATATATGCAGGGAAGTGTATGACATAAGATCAGGTCAGGCTGTAACAGCAAATCAAAGTAGATGTTAAGATTCAAACACTGGGGAACAGCATATAGAGGAAGATGAGGTCAAATTACCTTTTGTAACGAGGAAGAAATCCATAATTCTTATTTAACCCTGAGGCAACGGTGTCAAATCTGCATACGAGTTCCAATTCTGTAGTTTCTCTTTGAAGCTTCAATTTGTTATCCATTTGTTTGAGCACAGCTATTAACAAATCATCAGTGGAGTGAGCAGGGAGATTGAAATGTTCCCCTACTGGTTTTTGAATGTTGTGATTTCTGATGTCAGATTTGTGTCCATTTATTCTTTTGCGCAGAGACTGTCCTGTTTGTCCAATATATAAGGCGGGAGGCATTTCTGGCACATGATGGCATAAATCACATTGGTGGATGAGCAGCTGAATTAGTCCTTGATGTAGTAGCTGGCTTGATTAGGTCCTATGATGGTGTCTTTTGTGTAGAAATATGGGCAAAGTTGGCAACGTGGTTTGTTGCAGGGATATGTGCCTGCTTAAGGTTGGGGGGTGGGGGCTGTCTGTAAGTGAAGAGAGGTCTGTCTCCCAAGACTTGAGAGAGTGACGGATCATCTTGTAGATCCTTGATGATGTGCTGTAGAGGTCTGACTTGGGGATTGTAGGTAATGACCAGTGGAGTTCTGTTGTTCTCTTTCTTGGGCTTCTCCTGTAGTAGTTGACTTCTTAGTATCCATCTGGCTCTGTCAATCTGTTTCTTCACTTCTGCAGATGGGTACTGTAGTTTTAAGAATGCTTGATAGAGATCCTGAAGGTGTCTGTCTCTGTCTGAGGGATTGGAGCAAATGTGGTTATATTTTAGGGGCTGGCTGTAGACAATGGATCATGTGGTGTGTCTTGGATAAAAGCTCAAGGGATGGAGGTAAGTATAGCGATCAGTAGGTTTTCAGTATAGGGTGGTGTTTGTGTGTCCATCACTAATTTGCACTGTAGTGTCCAGAAAGTGGATCTTCTGTGTGGAGTGTTCCAGGCTAAGTTTGATTGTGGAGTGGAAATTGTTGAAATCTCTGTGGAAATCTTCAAGGGCATCCTTACCATGGGTCCAGATGGTGAACATGTCATCAGTGTAGCATAAATAAAGGAGTGGTGCTTTGGGATGAATCTTGAGGAAGCATTATTCTAAGTTGGCCATAAAAATGCTGGCCTATTGTGGGGCCATGTGGGTACCCATAGCAGCGCCGCTGATTTGAAGGTATAAATTATCTTCAAATCTGAAATGGTTGTGGGTGAGCACAAAGTCCAGACACGAGGTGTGCTGTGGCATTATCTGGGATACTTCTTCTAAAAGCTTGTAATCTCTCTTTGTGTGGGATGTTGGTGTAAAGAGCTGCTTCGTCCATAGTGGCCAGTATGGTGTTTTCTCAAAGTTCACCAATGATTTTTCTCAGGAAGTCCGTGGTGTCTCGAAGATAGCTAGGAGCATTGATAGCATAGAGTCTGAGGAGAGAGTCCACATAGCCAGATAAGCCTGCTGTAAGGGTGCCAATGCCTGAGATGATGGGGCATCCGCGGTTTCCATTTTTATGGATTTTCGGTAGATAGAATATCCCTAGTCGGGGTTCTGGTGGTGTGTCTGTCTTGATTCGTTCCTGTACTGCTTTGGGGAGTTTCTTGAGTAGGTGTTGTAGTTCCTTTTGGTATTCCTCAGTGGGGTCAGAGAGGAGTGGTTTGTAGAACATTGTATTGGAGAGTTGTTTATAAGCCTCCTGATCATAATCTGATTTATTCATGATGATGACAGCTCCTCTCTTTTGTTAGCCTCCTTAATAATAATGTCAGAGCTGTTTCTGAGGCTCTGGATGGCATTGCGCTCTGCATGGCTGAGGTTATGGTGTAAGGGATGTTGTTTGTTCATGATTTCAGCCTTTGCCCAGTGGCGGAAACAATCAATGTAGAAGTCTAGTCTATTAGTCTGACCGTCAGGAGGAGACCACGTCAAATATTTTTTCTTGCAGTGTTGGGAGGAAGGTATCTGTAGGTTATTGTGTTATTCGGTGGTGTGGTAGAAATGTTTCTTGAGTCTGAGACGGTGAGAGTAGTCCTCCTGGTCACTGAAGAATTGTATCTTTGATGGGGCTGATGGAAAGTCCCCAGAGAGCACAGATTTCTTTGCTGGAGAAAGTGTGTGCACGAAAGGATGTTGTTGGATGGGTTCAAGGTGTCTCTGTTGTTGCCCCTTGTGGTGCATAGGAGTTTAGACAGTTTGGTGGCTTGTTCCTTCTGTAGGAAAGCAACGTGTGTGTTGTAGATGGGTTTTCTCTTTTTTGTGAAGTCCAGCCATGTGGAAGAATGTGTTGTAGGTTGGTTTTGTATGAGAGATTCCAGTGTTGAAAGTTCATTTTCTTCTATTTGCTGTATAGGATGCTGATCAAGTGGTTTCTTAGTTTCTCTGAGAGTATTTGGCACAATCTTTCTCTGTAGTCTGTGTAATATGTAGACTGTAATGGATTCTTTACCTTCAGTTTGTTAGGTGTAATGTCCAATTGTTTGCATTTGGAAAGGAAGATGATGTCTGTCTGAATCTGTGCGAGTTGTTTCATGAAGTTGATGGATTTCCACTTCAATCTCCCGGCTGACTCCATTGATGATTTATTAATAGCTGTACTTAAACAAATGGATAACAAATCGAAGCTTCAAAGAGAAACTGCAGAATTGGAACTTATATGCAGAGTTGACACTGTTGCCTCAGGCTTAAATAGGGACTATGGATTTTTTTCTCATTACAGAAGGTGATTTGATCTCACTTTTCTCTATATGTTGTTCCCCAGTGTTTGAATCTAAACAACTGCTTTGATTTGCTGAAACAGTCTGACCTAATCCTATGATTTACATTTCCCTGCATTTATTTTCCTCCCATTCTGTAAGTTCCACATCTTCAAAGCCTCTGATGAAGTGGGATTTTCTCTCATGAAAGCTCATGCGATAAATAAATTTGTTAGTCTTTAAAAGTGCCCCAGGACTCCTTGTTAATTTTAAATATTGTCTAGCAAAATCCCTTTCATACTGCTCCGGACTCCATGGTCAAGCTCACAGAACCCCATTCCTTTACTCATACTTGCAGAGACACCTTCCTGGCAATGTGAGACATCTCCCCACTCCACATACTCCCAGGCCTCCCCTTTCCTTTCTGCTGTGGCTCCCTGCCATTACCCTTCCCGATCCCAGAGGCCTCTTCCCACCTTCAGCTGCTGGAGTCCAGAATCATGCTTAGCAGCTGAGGTTGGCAGGATGGAAGCTGGCTTCTTCTCTTCCTTCTGTACACTAGCACTACATCAGGCAGAATTTCTCACTCGGGACTCATATCTAGCCTGATGATACAATATGACACCATCATTTGAGAACTACCACACAGACCATAAATGACCAGTGATCTTACCAGCTGTGTAATGTTGGAAACTTGACAATATTCCCCAACTGAATTGTTTCCTGGGACAAAAATGGTGTATTTTTCAGAGGACTCGATGATTCTAATCAGCTGGTATTGCTAAAAGTTGCAAAACAGGCATATTAGCAAGTAAACATGTCTTGTTTTAGAAAGCACATGAGAGGTAAACACAAAAATGAAGATGACAAAATGTTCCAGACCATCAGTTAGGGAGGTGGAGGTTCCAGGCAAGAATTCCAGTAAAAATGTTTTGAAACTGGGTGAGATGAAAGGCGACTTTCAGTATAGTCATGGGGAAGAGCAGCCATCCACTATGCCAAAGACTTGCTTGACTAATGCTGTCCCAGCTTCTTTGATAAGTTGGCCTTTCTCAGACTTACAGTGTTGGCATCATCTCTACTGCGCGTGTTATTCTGAGATGTCTACAAGTGCTAGCACACATACACACTCACTCGCAGTCTTAAAGATCCTATTCATCACTTTAACAAGTTGCTAAAAGTTAAGGAAACATCTACCGTATCTCCCAAAGAAACTAACTGTTCCAAAGAGCCTTTATCAGGGGAAACGAGGTTTCATTAGGTGTTCTTGTTTCATTTCTGTGAGGTCTGACCCTGTGTGGGACTTATTCATTCCTTTGGGAGGCTGGCTACCCAAGCTTTATAAATCTGACTTTTCCCAACACTCAGCTTGGGAGCAGCGCAAAAATCAGTACACTTTTCCTTGGCTGGCTATGCAGGCTTGGTTCTACACTTAGGCTAATTCAGCAGCTTCATGCTCTCAAAAAAGCCTTCTACAAATAACACTCAATGGAAACCAAACAACTGCTTACCAGTAACAACCCCTTGAACCTACTAAATGAGGGGACCATGTCGAGCTGTTGCTGCAGACCAGGGCGGCTTGGAGGGATATCGCCTAAAGGTGGTAACAAAACCTGAGCACAAGACAGACAAAGATGAGCTTGCCCGCAGGTCAAGGACTGCTTGGGTAAAACATGCAAATAGGCTGTCCTACAATGGAGACAATTACACATGGCTGTAGGAGCGTGATTCTGCTCCCCGCACGGACAGGCCTCTACTCTGTTCTTGAAAAGCCAAGTCTTGGGCTTGTCTACAGAGTTTGAGGGCGGTGCTTGAAATGTTAAATGCTGCTGAGCAGGGAGCATCTGGAATGAGCTCACAATATCCAGATCCACTTTTGTCTATATGCTTCTACGTGGATCCAATTTGAACTCCTTCCCCCCCACCCCAAAATGTCCACAAAACACCAGAAAACCAATGTGTTACAGCATTAGAACCTAGTATTTCTAGAGACGAGTCCAAATGATTTACCTTATTTAGGATGTAAATGGTGCCGTTAATAGCAGGAATGTCTGCTATTACGACAACTGCATTCTGAATAGTTAAAGCCTGAAAAAACAATAAGAGGGAAACATGAAAACATTGTAAATCACTGAGAGGGTTGAAACAAACCATAATCGGTATCTAAGGCCCCCCCTTTGGCACTTTAAATTTATAGGACACATCAGGAACGTAATGGCTTTGTCCTCACTAATAACTCCCCAGCATAATATATCCCTAAATGTGTTAATTTGCTACTAATAAACACACATCAACGAAAAAGCCCTTACGCCACTGCTGTTGGTTATCTCCCATCTGGTCCGTGGATTGAGAGTGGGTAACTCCTCACCCTTGTGCTTTTTGAGCTGCTCAGCGGTGAAGGAACCCTGGAGGAAGTGGGCCCTGTAGGTGACAGGCAATGTAGAGAAGAATTGACAGCATGCTTTGTAACCAAGAGGAATAGGAGACTGCAGTAGACTGGATTATCTTGGCTGGCATCTGATCATTTCCTTGCTCTCCACACTCCTGGGCCTGGCCTCCTCTAAATAGCCATATCATTACTGGCCTAACACTCTGTAGAAGAGGCCAAAACTTGGTTTTTCAAGAAAAGAGTAAAGGTCCCTTGGTCTGGTGATTCCAACTGACAGCATGCAGCCCTCCATCACTTGAGCGGTTTGAAAGTATAGTAGTTTGCTTAGCTGCGAGAGGGCGTGAGCCTGAAGTGTTTCCAGTCCTAGTTATTTCTGCAACAGGATGGAGGTGTTATCTAAAGCCCATCTCTGCCGAGCATCGCCAGCGCTCAGGTTAATCTCTTTCTCTAGCTCCTGCCCTCCTGCTCCCTAAGGTATCCGCAACAAAGTCCCTCAATGAGACTGTATCAGAGTGCACATTTCAAGCAGGGATGGCTGAAATGGGTTGAATAAAATTAAAGTTAATGCAAACATTGGCCCCAAACCTGAACAGCTGGCCCTGACCTACACAGATACACAAAGCAGCTGTGTGGTTACTACCCTGCCAGTGAGCTGTATTTGCAGCCATAGGGTGCGTCTACACTTGCAAGTTAGGTCAACTTAAGGAGGCTTAAGTCAACCTAAACAAAGCCGCATCCACACTGGGCTTTCCTTAAGTCGATTTAAGGAAAGTTTAAGTCGACTTAATAACACCTCATTTTAGGTCGACTTAACGCTTATTAGGTCGACTTAAACCAGTGTGGGCGGGGATCAGCACCTAAGTCAAGCTCATTAAGTCGACTTAAAGCATTAAGTTGACTTAATAAGGTCGACAAGGGGCTATGTCTACACTAGAAGAGTTAAGTCGACTTAAATTCCACCTTATTAAGTCAACTTAACAAAGTCGACTTAACTTTTCTAGTGTAGACATAGCCATAGAGTGGCTACTCTGCATCTGGCCTTCAGACGGATGTATGGTCCTTTCCGAATGCTACTGTAGCTCACCCACACAAAGACAGGTTACTCTGGCTTTGGAGGAGGCCCCAGAAATCAGCCCAATGGGCAAAATGCTCCTTCTCCCTCATGCATAGGTGCAACCACATGCAAAAGTTGGCTGGGCTCATAGATGAGGATGCCTGAGCCCTGCAGTCACACTGAGGGAGCATGGATAGTAGAAGGAATGATGGCTGGACACAGCCCAGTGGTGTTTGTGTGGTAAGAGGGGCTGGAGGAACCCAGCAGGAGGGGCTCCATTTTCCCCCTCATGCTAGTCAGCATGGTGCTCTGTCTGCAGACAGAATGAGTACTCCTGCTCTGGTTCTACTGGGAGGATAGGTGTGGAGAAGATGGGGCCCTGCTCAGTGGAAAACAGATGACTTGCTGGTCACTCCCCAGTTCCAGGCAACTGACTGCACTAGTGAATCCTAGCAGCCCTTGCCTAGGGGAGCATTAATATACATTTCTCCCAGCACTTCTGAAAAGGAAGAATGCCAGATTTCTCCTCTTCTCCATCAGCAGCATGGGATTTGAGCTACCTTTGATCCCACCTAATTCTAGCTGCAGCTTCTGTGTACAACTACCAACTCTGCCTAGCTGCCTCTGCCCTCAAAATCAGTGCTTCTTCCATCTCCTCTCTGCTTTAAACACTCCTCCCATCTTCCACCTGGTACTGAGTACCAGACAACTCTGACCTTTGCTCCAGCTCAGCGACCCTCATCATACAGACCAGCTCTTCGCCCTCAGCCAGCATTCACACCTCCTCTATTTGATCCCACTGATCTTCCCTTAACCACCTGGGCCCAGTTCCAGATTTCCATAGGTCACCACCTGCTTTCCCTCCCCAGAAGAAGTGAACAAGTAAGAGAGCTGTAGGCTTCATGCTCCTCTCATATCTTTTGCATTGCCAGGTGTTTGTTGCAGAAAAAGCAGCCTGCAGGGAGAATTCCCTGTTTCTTCTCCCCCTGGGAACCTGCTCCTGGATCAAGGTTGGGAGAAACATCTTGCCTTTAATATGCAATTAATAAACCTTCAATGTACCTTCTAATCTCTATTATGTTTGAACCATCCAATAAACTCTTCATCTACTGGATATTTCACCTACAGTACATTTTGGTTTTACCCTGTGGTTTTATTTCCACTGACAGAGTCGATATGGAGAAAACTCCAGTCTCCAACCCTGAGTTACGAATGTTTTGGATGAAAGGAGAACAATCCAACTGTACCTGACTAAAAAGGGTAGAGTGTAGGGTTTCAACCAGAAATCTTTTCCAGCCTGGTTCAGGTTTTCGATGGCTGCTTCTGACGGCACCAGAGCAGTAACATGGACTCCCATTGGGATGCTGAAGGAGGACTTCTGTTGGCCAGAGCAAGATGATGCATGAATAAAACTAGTCAGTGCTACAGCATCTCAGCACAGTGCAAACATTTATACCTATGATCCCACTCACACTGCTGTGCAAGACTGAAGCTTAAATTCATTTGTACCAACAGCTGTGGGGGTGGCAGGGATGGTGGCTAGGAAATAAGTTCTGATGGGAGTCAGCAAATGCCATGGAAATTATTTCCACAGCAACCCATCCTCATTTTGCTGGATTCTGAACACAGGAAATCTGCAACTTCAAGGAACAAACTACAGAATAAGGGCTGCTGAAGGAGAAAACTTAAATTTTTTAAACATGGAGGCAGGGCTGGGGGGGGGCGGAGAAGAGACGTGGGGGTGGGGCTGGGGGGGGGAGAAGAGATGCCAGGGGTGGGCTGTGTGGGCGTCTGTGATAGGTGTGCGGGTGTGCAGCCGTGCACATGCATAGCGTAGAGGGAACGTAAATCTCTTCCTTCAAAAACTGCTCCAAAATCCTTACAAATTGGAGCACATTCACTCGAGTCAATAAATCCCTTGGAACACCCCATGTCTGATTTGGACTAAGGATTAAATTCTGTTCTGACAAATGCAAGTGTAACTGATGGGACGGGTGTTGTGCCTGATTGTACCAAGGTTAAATCTGGCCTTGTGTACTGGAGAACATTTCCAGTGACCAACTCCATTGCATGAAGCGCTTATCCAGATGTTCCAATGGGAACAAGAAGACAGTAACAAAAGGGAAAGAAGAGTGACCTGAATTTTTAAATTTACTTTTACTTTTGAAGGGTCACTATGTTCATGTTACCTCTGTTGGCATCCTCCTGTCTGTCTTTCCCCTGAGCAGTCAGCTATTCTACAACATCCACAAGTGAGTAGCAAGACACAGCACCAAGATCGAGTATGTTATGGGTTTCAGTGTCTTCCAGAGTGAGACCCTGGTCCCCATAACACACCATGCCACCCAATGGCTCGCAGTTATAGCCTCTAGGGCAATGGTTCCCAGCCTGTCACTCATGAGGCATTTCAAAGTGGCCCACAGTTCCCACCTGCTGACTGCAGAAGACAGCCTCTGCCCAAGGGGATGGGAGATCAATGCTGCCATGTCCCTGGCTGTAGCTGGGAGCCTGGCAAAGAGCTCCACCTAGGTGCTAGGGTCTCCGCTGGAGCCAGAGAAAGGGGACCACTGATCTTCTATCCCCTGGCTGCAGACGGGGAGCACTAACTAGGGACCCAGGTGGAGCACACAAGGCTACAGGACTCAGTTTCCCTAATGCAGGCAGAGAGATGGAAGATCAGCAAGGAGGCGGCCTCCTCACTGGTCTCCTTCTGTCTGGCTCCAGTGGGGTGGGAGGGGTGCCTGCTCCTGGAGAATGGGGGCCCTTCAAGGTCGTAAAAATGAGCCTAAAGGGTTGGGAGCAGGAGCTCCAGTGCACAGTTAGCCAAGTAACACACCAGTCACACGGATGTAATAAAATCCTGCCCAGCCCCTACTGACCTTTCACATGGAGCAAAATGAAATCGCTCTCACAATTTAGAACAATCCAAAAAACTATTTGAAATGCAAACATACACAGCTACCCTTCTGGAACTTGCCACAGTTATTTTAAAGCCCCAGCCAGTTCAGGGATAAAGGGGGGATTTGTTGGTTAATGTACTGTGCATTAACAATGTGCAGTCTGGTTTGCTTACATTCTTTTTAAAATCACACACAAAGGGAATTTGCCTCTTAATAGGAGATTTAAAAACAGCATCTTTGATCTCTGCTTTGATTTTTTATTTACAATTTCTATTTTACAACAAATACTTATAATTGCTTCAGGCAGCATTTTTTTTTTACCTTAATCCACTCATAGAAGCCTGCAAAGTGGGAATTTCTGGCCAGCTCCTTCGGAAAAAGAAAGCAACACCAAGATCAGTACAAGTAAAAAGTTTGCCTGGCTGAGATGAGGCAGGCAGATAGATGAGTGGTCCTGTGATATTATTTCAAGTCCATATTATACACAGCAAAGTCAGCTGAGTCACGTGTTCCCCTCCTGCCTGCACAGAACTTTCAACAGCCAACTTTCAACTCACCAGGGTGTGTTCTAAAGTTCGAGGGCTGCATCTAAACTTAAAAAAATCGAAGCTTTCTAACTTTCAACTGTCGCAATTGTATCCAATGTCAAGTTTCAGGTGATTAATTCCTTGACATACTTTGTCTTTTTTAACTACTCAAATGAGCCACAGAGTTCAGAACCAGATCCAAATCAGAACTTCCTCTATGTTGAAGTCAGATCTCAGGCTCCTCTCCTTTTTTACTTGCTGTCTAACCTTTCATTAGGTATATAGGTGACTCTACCTAACTAGCATTGACCAGCATGGCCTGGGTACTGTATCTATATTGATGGAAAAGAAGAGGGTGGAGCAAGCTAGTCAGTAGCCTACAGCAATACTCTTTGGTAAATCAGGAGATATATATATTGAACAACAATATAGTGGAGATCAAACTTTTCCTCCTTTTCTCTAACTCTTGGAACATGCAATGCACACAGTCATATGGATTTCTTAAAGTTGGTGCTGAAGTTTCAATCTGGTCAGTTCAATACCTCAGTCAGGGGGGAACACAGAGGATTCAAACCATTAGCTGTTGTCACCTGCCTATTTTGACATGCATTGATTCAGCTACTGTGAACATCTTTTTTCTTTGAATTAAAAGAGAAGAATCTTTATTTTCACCGTACTTGTAATACATTTCCATAACACATAAATCCATCTCCCTTGTAACCCGGAGAGCAAGCACAGGACCGTTCCCCTCCTCCAAGAGGCTCGCACACAGCCTATGAAGACAAGAAAATGAAGGATTACTATGCAATAAAAACAGACAAAGCACTGGTCAACGTTAGCCACTCAAAAGGGGGAAATGATTTCCAATCTCTCAAATCCCAGATTAGGGTTTTAATTGCAAGGCCATCTTTCCTCTCTTGGTACCCTATGCTGAAACAGTAGATTTTCACCATGCACCTAACACACATCTTCCAGCACAGTGGGAAACACAGGAGTGCAAACAAACAACATAAACGAAGGGCCACAAAGCTTTCTGCTTAGTCACAGCTAGATGTGATTATTGCATTACAAAGGAGGACATGGGAGGCCAGATTTTCAGTGACTATATCTCACCAAAGCTCCATTGCAGTCAACAGTGCTACACAAAATAGATCCACTGAGGATCTGGCCCAATTTTCTTTCTCAAAGAATTTTGTAGAACTCTCCAGCTACTCACCAAATCATGACAGCCACCGTTGTCCAGCTTGCAAGGATTAATTGGATCGCAATTATAACCGTCACCAGCATAGCCCCTCTTACATGTACACTCACTCTGAAAACAGATGAGAGAGAGAGAGGGACTCATTACAGACCTATCTGAGTGACCCAATTGCACAGCTAATGCTGTTTCTCTTCCAAGGAGTCTGCCCTGGGGTCTATTTTTAAGTTAGTTTTAAAATGATTTACTTCTCAGAGTTGATGACAGTCCCTGGAAAGTCTGAAAGTGAAATGCCCTTTACCAGGGTGTTTCCCTCTTTTACTGTAGAGTCGCTCATGAATACAGACGGCTCCAGCACGCACTAGTTTGTTGTTGTCAGGTCTTCTCAGGAATGCTGATGTTCTTTTGTTTTAATTAAAGAGAAATTAGCAGAACATGGACTTTGTGAACAGATGAGAGAAATATATAGGCCAAATTCTGGGCCTGCCCATATTGAAGGTGGTTAGAGATTAAGGAAATTGCCCAAATGAATGGCAGCTTTAATTACTGTGGCTACTCAATGTATTCATTTTATATTTTAACACTCCACAAAGCTGCTTCCATCTACCAGTTATCTGAAACCAGAAATTACAGGACCAGCCTCCCTGTGCAGGTCAGGCCAACGGCCCAGGAAGCCGTACTTGCGGCAGTGGCCTTTATCTGATGCTTCAGGAGAATGAGCAACCTGCCGCCAAACCTTTGACTGGTTGGGCATTGCGATGTGTGGGCAAGGGTTGCTAGAGAGATATCTTTGGGGGTGCATTAGGAATCTAGTCCTTGCTATTCAAAAATGCCCAGGCTTTTACTGGTTAGCAATATTCCATTTACTGTATAAGAACACATTTTACTGATTTAAGAGAGCCAATTTCTTTCAGAAACACCAGACGAGTGGGCCTTGCTCCTCATGTTCCTGGAGCAACAAGAACTGCAGTTCTTACGCATTGGAGACTGCTGCCTGTGGCATAGATAGCAAGTGCCCATAAGCCTCAGCAATGGACCAATTCCTGCTGGATTTACCTGTCCAGGTCCAATAAAGCTGCAGTCTGCATTAATGTGGCAGCCCCCTCTGGTCTCCAGCACACAGTTGTCTACAGCAACACAGGCTTTTCCATCCCCAGTCCAGCCCTTGTTACATTGACAGATAGCAGTACCGGGGCCTGTACTAGAACACATGGCCTGTGGGAGAGGGCAGAAAAGCAAATGACACTCAAACGAAAACAACTCAAAATAAAACCACTGAGCAGGGATGGATTAACTAGGCCGGGGGGGGCCTCCCAGCCTGGGGTCCCAACCCTCCCCCCACCATCACTGGGGCGGGCCCTGGGTCCAGCGGGAACTCCTGCTCCAGCCCCACTCCAGCCAGTCTGCCCAGGGGATGGGCCAACTGGTGCGCAGTCCCCCATTGCAGCCCCCCAGGCCCTGGAAAGCTGCTCCTTGCTGGAGCAGAGACTGCGCCAGCCAGCACTGCCCCCAGGGATGGACCAGCCAACCCAGAGGTGGGGCGGGAGCGCAGAGCCTGGCCTCTGGCTCTAGAACCCTGACCCTCCCTCCCCACAGTGCCAGCAGGTCAGGAGTGCTAGATTATTGTAGGGGTTTTAGGGGTGGAAGCCCAGGGCCCCCCTTTTGGCCGGGACCCAGGGCTTAAACCCCTTTAGCCACTGCGATAATCCAGCTCTGCCACTGAGGATGAGAAACCTTTCCAGGATGTAATATAATGAAGTGACTAGCATACATTTTTAACAATATCCCCCTGTTAGGTCGAATTAGAACTGTTCAACTGAGTGTCATAGTCCCTACACTGCTAAGAGATTCCCCTTGAGCTCAAGTGGTAGGAAACTGATTTTGAAAGAGGAGGAGGAGGATCAGAGCTCTGCCCTCCCTGTTGGTGCAAAAGTCTGAGTACCCATAGTCTCAGTGTGGTGCTGAGCCACCGACAGAGGTTGAGGAGTCTGTTAACGGCCCAGCTTCAGCAATTGTGGGTCACAGAGTTAAAATCCAGAGGACACAAGTTCAACCTCATCAGTACTCTACTCATCAGTAGATTTCAACACCAATAATGAACAGTCTCTGTAGGGGGTGAAGGGTGTGGAAGGCTTCTCTCGTCTGCCCTGGTACCACCAAATTACCAATGAGCAATAGCCACTGACTGATTCCCAAAACAATTCTGATAAAAAGCCAAGTGGAGAAAGTAAAAAAGATTAGAGTTTCAGCAAGAGCCTCTTAATCCACGGTAATTTCTTCTGCAACTCACCACAGTTCACGTTTATACTTCACCACCCTAACATGAAAGCATGGGAAAACGGAAGAAGTGTGGGGCCTTTATTTGGGTATTTAGACAGCCCCGTCACTGCAGTATCTGAGCATCTTTAAAGGAACAATTAAGCAGCTTCTTGCTCAGATCTTTCGGTGTGCAAAACGGGGTTGCAGATCTTGTGAGTTTAGGTGCTTTTGTTAGGTTTCATGCACTTCCCATTGGCAACTGGGCTAGAAATAATGCCGGAGGAACTCTTCCCCTCCCCCATTTCCACTTTCGGCTTCTTTTAGATGTGTGGAATGCAGACTCTTCAATCCCGCCAGAAGGTACAGATTGCAGGGGAGGGGGGGGGGGGGGGGCGGCAGGTGTGTTTATATTGTCTCCACACGCTGGGTCTTGCATAAAAGATGGGATGGATTCTATGGACCAGACTTTGTAATTGTTCCAAAGTTGGGGGATCTGGACACTTTCATTGAGAAATCTGAATATATAAATAGGCATGAAACCAATAGAGTTCACTAGAAAATTACTCTGAAATCTCATAGGTTTAGTGAAGAATATACCCTTTCTATTGCTGTTCTGAGCCATCCTTCACAACTCTATACCAGGGACATAATTGGCTATTAGATTAAATGGGATTTTACCACAGGGAAAGGAAGATTTCGCCAGGACATACCAGCCTGACACAGGCAAAAGAGCCTGTATGTGAAAAATCAAATATCAGAGGCAGCTGACCCTTCTTAAAGAGACCCATCCTTCTTTTGCCCCCACTCCCACCTGCTTCCCCTTTATAGGATCGAGACGCACTCTCCGCATTTAAGTTTATAACACAAGATTATGCTTTGCTCTACTGTAGCACTGTCAATCCATCGGCATTAATGTGCCTTACAAACATTACTTTGTTATTGCTCACATCACCACTGGGAGGTAGATGTTATTTAACCCCATGTCACCGAAGAGGAAACTGAGGAATAAGCAGATCAAATAAAGTGTCCAAGATCAAACGAGTCAGTGGCAGATCTGGAAATAGATTTCCTGAGCCTTGGGGCCCCGCTCTAACCAGTAGCCAATGGTTCCTCCATGTTATCCACTCACATTTTCCGAACAGCCTCCTCGTTCCGGCTTCCTACACAGATCAATGGGCAGGCAGGAAAACCCATCCCCTTCATAGCCATCAGTGCAAATGCACCTTAAAACCAAGAAGAGAGAGACATGAATTCCCAAGCAGAGCACCACAGCGAGCAGAGGGAATTTGCTAGCACCGCCCTATTAAAATTCAGCCAAGACAGAGTGGAGGACTTCACACCTTAGAGACAGTGAGGAGATTCATTGGTGCTGGGATTTCCCACTGTGTAGATGTCTACATGGCATACGCAACCACACACGAATACACAGGGCTGGCTATGTCCTATTCATTGTGTGAGTCCCATTGTGTTAGCTCCTGGACAAGCAACACACTCAGTGACAGACATTGCCTCAATGTACCCGCCCATCATCCATGTAACTACCTTGCTGTGCCCATAAGGCTGCAGACGGCGTTCCGGTGACAGAACTGAGATGCGGTGGGGCCACAGTTCTGAGAGGTCCTGTTACAGAATTCTCCTGTGTAGCCATCCTGACATGAACGGGACTGGCACACCCCCCTGCTGCCCGGCCTGTTATCACAAATTCCATGGACGCAGCCGCAATCTGGCAAACACATGCAGAAAAACCAGTTGCCGTGGCAGCGGTCAAACGCCTGCAGAGGAAGCGCTTTTTAGGTTTTCACATCTCTCCTCCTACCAAATGACTGTCCCATTAGTTCTCGATTCTTCCAAGTCATGTGGGAGACATTCCTGCTCTTCCTGAAAATATGCTTAATGGAACAGATCCTTAGCTGGTGTGAGCTCCATTGATTTCAATGCAGTCTCTCTAATTTACATCACCTGAGAATGTGGTAAGGTGTTCTTATCTTTATGACTAAAAGGGGGGAAAGCCTTTATGCTACTGGGAAGAGACATTCAAAACCATCTCATTCACACCCAGAAAGGCTAAATTACCCTATGTGGGGCTGGTAAGCAAGGATGAAAGCATTTTATCTTCAGTCACTGGACACCATGCCTCATAGCACATAGAGAAAAAAGATTTATTCAGGCCACTCCCTCCTGACAGAGATGGCTCTGGAGCAAAATCTTGGATCCTAACATTGCTGGGGGGGCTCCAAAATCTGAATCTGAATTTTTCAGTTGACATATCCATCTGCCATACACTGATCTGTGCTTGGTCTGCTCCAGTAGGAAATGATGCAAATGAAGGGCTCCCTTGTCCATAGAGCTCCCAGTTAGAAAAGGTTACATGCCTATACTCTTTGCTTCATTTCCTGCCTGGCATTTCCTGTAACCCATCAGGGTTGCTTCCTTGAGGAATTACACACCTTCATCACATTTCTCCCCATGCTTGTTTGGGTTTGAACAGATGTGGCAGGCTATTCCTTTGAAGCCCTCAAAGCAAATGCAGTTGCCATTCCCTTGAATCCCATCACTACACTGGAAAGAAAGCAAAAAGAAAATGAAATGAGCAAAGTGGATGGAAATAATACATGAGAGAGACATTAATATCTAATAAGGGAAACCTCACAGGTTCCAGGAAAGTGTGGACAATGGTGAACTATTTTAGGAACAAGAAAAAAACCACACAGGCCAACAGGGTCCAAGCAAAAAAACCTTCTCTTGTGACTTTGTGATGGCTGAACATTGAAATGGTAGTTAAATTGAGACAGTAGCTGAAAGCTCACATATTTATCCAGACCTCTTAGGTCTGTAAAACTGGGCTGGAAATCTCATGTGAACACGTGATTTTTTTGGAGCTTCCACTTTTGGTTCCATTTGCAGGAAAGCAGAAGAGAAAAATGGACCAAACTTTTTCAAGTACCAGAAAAGCTTCAGTTCAAGTTTAGGATCAAGTTTCAAATTGGCTTCTACTTTACATAAGCCATGTGACCCGTGTCCAGCGGGAATCAGATGAGCGTGTAATAATGAAGTGAGTTATTTCCTGTACATTCAGAACACAAACAAAAAAGTTGACAATGGTAATAGAAGATATTGCATAGAAGTCAGTTCCAACAGAGCTAGTGCCAAACACCTTGTAACATTTTGTATTTGAGCTCCAGACAGAGTTACTGGGACAGAAAACAGACTGACAAATACCATTTGGAATTCCAGCAGATGAGCACACATTGCCTTCCCAGGAGGTTTGGCTCCGAGGGTTATTTTCTTTAGAAAAACAGCCCTGAACATATATTAATCTATAGGCTTGATCGAGTCTTCTTCCAAAACAGAGAAAAGTTAGCCCTGCCTATTGCATGTCACACTGCGATAGCTATTATGTATTCCAGGGGTAGGCAACCCCCGCATGTGTGCCAACAGTGGCACATGAGCCCACTCAGAGTGGCACACAGTACCTCAGTGGTGCCAAGGAAATTGCTGTTCCTGCCACTGAAAGCCTCTTCGGGTGGCTTCTCAGGGATGGCTGGTATGCAGGGACCCTCTCCATGCCCATGGCAGGCATGGCACATGAAGAAGCTGCATGGTGGCTCCTCTCCACAGTGTGCCGCCACCAGAAGGAGCCACTTTAGACAGCTTCTTTCCATGACATCCTGGGAAACCCATCCCCAGGCACAGAACTGACAGGAGCCGCTCCAAGTGGCTTCTTTGCACAAGTGGCTCCTTTCAGCGGCATGCCTGGGAAGCGCCCTCCACCCACTCCAGCTGAGGCCGCCTCAGAACTTTTAGGCAGCCACTGCTTTTTGGCCGAGGGAGCCACTGGGGATGTGCTGAGGGTTGGGGAGTAGGGGCTGGCACCGAGTTCAGCAAAGGCTGCTGACCCCCGATGTATACAGATGTATACTGTCATTGTGAAAAAAGATGCTCAACAAGTGAAACATTACACTGAGATTTGAAAGAACAAAAGCCTGGCAATGTGAGTATAATTCTGACAGCAGCCAGGACCTGTACAGCAAATCCATACAGTACTTCACTTCTGCACAGGGCATCAACAATTGGTATAGCATCACATATGCACATAATGTGGGTGAGTTATGGAATGGATAGCTACAGGACACATGTTGCTCTAAGTGACATTGTTATAAATCCTAGCAGAGGCATTCATCTCAGAACAAGACATGATGTGCATAGTTACCATTTTGTTTTCTGTCTCCAGGAGACAAAGAAATGCCTTGCTCCCCATCTTTAAGATTTTCTGTCCTTAATTTTCCCATTTTAATTTTAGTATTCTCCTTGGCCAGACAAGCAGACATCTCACATTTAAAGACGCAGTACACTAATCAATAGCTATGTATAGCAGAGACACTGTTCCTACTTTGTGCTTTCTGTTTCCTTGGCCTTTGCAAAGTTGAGCACTGAATTTCCATGTCTGGTGCAAAGGACGTGAATTCCTAGTAAACACTGCCACTTCGATACACACGGCCAAACTCCCTAGCTTCCCACTAGGAGTCTGAAAAGGTGAGTACAGTCCAATTGTGGATCCAGCAGAGTTCTGGTGCACTTACGTTCCCTCTGCCATAGCACGGATTGGAAAATCCACCAGGGCATGGGGTACAGTCGGGACCAAAGAATCCTTTGCAGCAGCCAGATTTCTGAAAAAGACATAACACTGCTACACCATATGGAGTAGCACCACACAATACACCTTTGGTCTGAACTCAGACCTCTTTCCCTTACTCCTCTTAATGCTTGGACTACAAGTCTGTCATCCTCCATTCACAAGTTTTTAATTCAGCTGTCTCCCCATGGTGGTGGGGACCGTCTGCTCTGGATTCCAAACTATGCCTCCACCCCCCCACCCCCCATTTTCCTTCCATCAGTACCCTCTTACCACACTTAATCAGGTTTTTTCCCCCAGCAAAACCTATTTCCCATCTCTCCTGCCCATGAGATTAATTTTGGGGCCCTCAGTTTTTGATTGTTCTGGGCCATCCCCATCAGGGGCTGAATCTTTTCTGCTGTGTCACATCAGAGAGCCGATGTGGTTTGCTAACAGGAGCACTAGAAATGGAAGGCAAACATTTTACAAGATGCAAACAGGTCAGCGTGTGCTCTTGACCACTTGCAGGCAGCATGACATCTCTAGCCAGAAGGAGGCCAAACACCTGATAAGGTTTCATAAGCAGGATACAATCAGCCGTGCTCTCTCTAGCTGCCCTCTGTTTCCTTTGAGATGCATGGGACTTCCTGATAGAAGATGAGCTGTCTATGTTCTTTGTGTGCTACAGAGTTTCCCCCAGCTCAGCCGCTCCCATTCAAGGTGGCTTGTACTGATGGAGCCAAGCAGCTCCTATCAGCACACAAGAGGGGACTCACGCCGATCAACCCTCATGCGGTCCTCTGATTACGTGCCACCAGGAGGGAACTGTCCCAATGAGTGCCATCCACGCCCAAGCTGGTGGCAGGACACAGGGTGTAGCCACAATTTGAGCTGGGGGTTAGATTCGCAGCTGGAAGAGAGATACTCGCACTCTCTCTCTGATTGAGCTAGCCCAGTAAGAACAGTATGAGGAGCAGAAAAAGCTAGGTGCGCTGAGTATGGATCTGTGGTTAGATCCTCCCTCCTCCCCCGGCCTGTGCTGCTCTGGTCACAACCCAGTTTTACGTGTTAGCTGGATCGGCGCCACTGTGGGTATGTCTCCTTGAGCTGGAAATTACACCCCCTGCACAAAGCAGATGTAGAACTTCAGGGCATGGCTAATCTGCCATTGAGAGATGGGACTGAAGTAACGTAAGCAGTGAACCACAGCCACAAGGGAGGTGGCCACTTGATTATGTCCTCACACCCTGGGTGGGCAGGGCTAACTGTGCCATCATCTGTGCTTCACGGCTATTGTTACTCGAGCTAAGCTTGCTGGGCACGTCTACACGCTGCAATCACAACACTAGACAGACCCGTAGAGTGGGAGCACTTCCAAATCCTGCCACTTGCACTCCAGTTAGGAACCTCACTATTCAGGGCGTTAAAGGCAAAGCCTCTCCTCTAAGTGAGCCAGGAGAAGCCAAGTTAAGCTCCCTGGAAATGTAAACGCTCATGCTGCCCATCTTACTTACCATGATGGTCTGATTGCAATACCTGGCGCAGCCCTTTCTCAAGACGTTCAAGCCTAGCGGGTCATGGACATAGACACATTCACTTGGAAAGATATCTGGAACCTTGGGAAATAAAACAAGTCATCAACACAACAGCCGGGCTCACACGTTTTCCTGGCCCTTGTTGCAGAGAGTAATTGCCTATCGCTGAGCTGAAGTTCATGGAAGTGTCAAGGTGAACTAGATATCATTATGCAGCCTCTATTGTACTAGAAGGCATTCAACCACTTCCTCTGCCTCACAGGAGTTCATAAACCGGACCCTAGTGATGGCCATCTGTTCTGATCCTACAGCTTGTGCTAAGGCAGAACAATACAGTTACTAAAAAAAGTGGGTCACAAACAAATCTCTCTATTGTTTGGCTAACAAGCCAATAACACACGTGATGGGAGCAAGTTACACTGTTATCATTCCCATAAAGCGAAAGAGATAAGTGGTGGAAATAAGCTCTCGTGGAACATCAGAAGAGTTATTCAGGGGACAAACTTGGCCTCGCAGTGCCTCCGACTTCACATATTCTATTTAGAGCACAAACAGAGCACCAGGATTTTCAGCTGACCAGCTGTGCTCTCCAGCTCTGCAGTTTGGGCAGCTCTATTTGCAGATGTCCATGCTGAGATCCGTAAAGGGGCTTTTCTGAGGATCAGACCTCTCCGAGGTGTCTGAAACTGGGCACCCGAATACTGAGCCACCCGAAATCTTAGCCCAGCACTTCATATTCAGGAATGACTTCCAACCCGCTTCTGGCAACCTCGAGACACTCTGCACGTGAGGACTTCTTGCAGCCTTCCAGACTTGACACAGTGTGCCTGAACCAAAAGTGAGCTGCGTGCCACCCATCAACAATCACGCTAGTACAAGTGACTCCAGAGTCCAGAGGTGGCTTTTGGGGTAGGCGAAGCAGGTGCATGCCTAGGGCCCCATTACCTACTTTGCCTACCCCGAAAGCCGCATTTGCCTCGACAGCAGCAAGAGAAGGAGCTGGCCCTGGAGCCAGCAGCAGGAAGCCAGGGCCTCTGAGGGGGAGCCAGGGCCCGTGGGGGTCAGGGCAGGGAGCTGGCTGCGGAGAGCTGGGGCCATGGGGGGGGAGGTAGGGGAGTGGAGCCATGGGGGAGCCGGCAGCAGGGAGCTGCAGCTAAAGGGGGGGCCATAGGGGCTTATGAGGGCCTCCCACTGGGCCTTCGCCTAGGGCCCCTGGTTGCCTATGGCCGTCTCTGAGTGACTCACATCCCAACAGGTTTATTGCATCTTTTCAGTGATCAAGATCACACATGCAAGTTCCCATGGAGAAAGAAGGTTTTGATTAGACCCAAGCCTGGGGATTCTTTTGAATGGCAGTTAATTGGCAAGTTGAAAAGTTTATCAGCACCCTTACTATGCAACTGTATTGTGCCTAATACAATGGATGTTACTATAATACAAATCAACAACGAAGTATTTACCATTTCTGTGCTGTGAGGTGGGCAAACGCTGGTGTTCAGGGCCCCACAATCAACACAAGAGCCCTGTTATAAAACCAAGAGGAGAAAAGTCTATTCCATAAGAGTATTTACATATATACACACTCAAACATAACCCAATTTTATGCTCAGACATGAAGAACAATAGAGAAATATTACTTGTGACACCTTTCTTCCTCCCATAATACGAAATATGATCAAAGAACTGTTAAGTAATAATGGTTCAGGAATAAGGTGAGTTTTTCATTTAAAGACAAATTGTTTTCCAGACAATGTCTGTGTGATCACATCTCTGTGAGGGGCTGGTAGATATTCATTTCATAGCTCTGTTAGACCACTTTAACAGTTAATACTGCAGGTCTCAAGACACCCAGATGTAATGTGGAACCTTACGTCACTTCTGGACCATTACTGGGCCTCAATCTCGCATCGAGATTCACACAAGCAGACCTCAGGTCTATGCTGGGCCACCCTGGCTTAAGATACCCAGAATAGGAGGTCACAAAAACACTCTATTCCTGCAGGAAATTTTACATGCCATGAAGCTCCTTCCTTCACTGTAAATAACCCTTTCTTTCTGTAGTCTCAGTGCAAAGAGTCTTCACTTCACATGTGAATCATTTTCAACACCAAATCTGTCACTAAAATGAGGGTGGCTGGAGAGGTTTGCTGTGTGGGACAAGGGGAATGTATGCGTCTCCCTGCAAGATCAGAACTTCATACAGCATTCCTATGTGCTCCTGCTGAGTTCAATGGGGCAGCAGCCCGTTTCTTGAAAAAGTGTCACCAAGAGACAATGCAAAGCCAAAGGGCAAGTCAAAAGATTTCGTTTACATAAATAAATACAAACAATTTTGCTTTTGTAGCTACTCTTCAAACAGCGGTGACTGAGCAGACGCTTGCTCTGTTTCTCATTCCTAACTAACAGGAGACAGAAGTTGAGCCTACGTGAAGCATTATCAAAGTGATTGGCAGCTCTAGTGCAAACAGGAAGGACTGCGTCTCAAAGAATTCCCAAGTAACAGCCTCTGAAGAGCTAAACTCCATTCTCAATCATAGATATTTTGGGAGTGGAGGGCAGTGCTGTTCTTAGGCCCTGTCTACGCTTCGCACTTAAGTCAGCAAAACTTTTGTCACTCCGGGGTGTGAAAAAAATATACCGAGTGATCTAAGTTTTACCCTCATAAGCGCTCATGTGCACGGTGCTGTGTCCATGGACGTGCACAGCTATGGTTGCTCGTTGAGCTGGTTTTATTATGTCAGCGGGAAAGTTCTTTCCCATCAGCCCAACATGGCTACCCGAGCGCTTTTACAGCAGCACAGCTGTATTATGCTGCTGTACGTTTTAAGTGCAGACATGGCCTTAGTCTTTTGTCAAAAACAGATTCCTTATAGAAAACAGCTGACTTCTCAGCAAAGTAATGTGGAAGCATTAGCAGAAGAAATGCTCACAAGCACTTATCGTGGCTAGCCATGGAGGAAGTCTAGGGTTTAGGATCATCCTGGGGGTAAAGTTAATTCATCATGTGAGAATACACAGACACACCTTGTAGGCTCAATTACAGTCTATCATAGGATTTTCTATATCACCCATTGGGGAAAGAATGGAAAAACTTGACTTACTGCTATGATTTTGTGCTGTTCTTCATTGCACCTATGAGGCAGTATGGGGATTATCAAAGGAGGAATGACGATGCCATCCAAGGTATGAATGATTCCATTTGATGCCACAATGTCCCTCTTATTTAAGGGAACCCCAGAATCACCCAAGAGAATTCTCCCCTGTTACAAAAACCAAAACAAAATCAATAATCTAAGTCATTCCCACTCAAACAAAATTTAGGGAGACAAGCTGGTACATTTCAACAGCCAGTCTCTTCAATAACAACACCACGATATCCATCTTTCATAGTGGAAGTCATGCATGGGACAGGCGGGGAGAATGCATAATAGCTTTAAATAAATCTAATATATTAAGCAGAGGACGTAGGAGAGTCATCTTGAGCCATAGTGCTTCGTTAAAGCACTAAACCAGGGGTCAGCAACCCCTGGCATGCGTGGCAAGTTTGGCATCTGGGCTGATCCTGAGCGGCACGAGGCATTGCTCAGGCTCCCCCCGCTGGCCCCGTCTCCCAGCACGGCCTGGGAGCTGGGGTCACAGGAACCACATGCCATGGCTCCAGGCCCCCACTGGCCACGCTTCCCTGCTGGAGAGCGCAGCCAGCAGGGTAAAAGAAGCCACAGTGCAGGGCTCCTGTCCCCTGCTGGCCCCACCCACCCACTAGGCAGGGCTGACCCTTGGGGGAAGTGGGGCCCAGGGCCAATTGGCATGGGGTCAACCCCTCACCCCCATGCTAGAGGGGAGCAGGGCGGCTCAGCCCACTCTGCCCCCAGGGACCCCAGCCACCCCCCATCCCAAACCCCAGGAGCTGGAGCCAGCCCCGGCTGCGACTAGGAACGCGAGGCCGGCCCGGCCCCAGCTGGGAACGTGAGACTGCCCGCCGGCAGGAGCTGGCCACAGCCATGGCTGGGAACCTGAAGCTGCCTGCCTCCAGGGACCACAGCTGCCCCCCTCCCAACCTGGAGTTCCTGGCTCTGCTCCCTTTTGGCCCCGTCCCTGGCACCTGCTGAGGGTGCGGTGGAAAGGGCTGGCATGGGGACCAGCAAAGGTTGCTGACTCCTGCACTAAACCTTCCCAAAGCTTGGAGTATTCATATCACAGATTTGTTTCAAGCCCATCTCTAATGTGGCACTTACATCTTCAGTAATATTGATGATCAATATCTGATTTGCCATGGTTAGAATCTGAGGCATCATTATCAACTTCTCCACAGTCACCTAAAATATATAAACCCAAAAGAGAAATGCTATGAAAAATGAACTGAAAGAGAAAGAGCCATATGCATTTCTGAATCACTACAAAATCACAGAATCATAGAAACTGGAAGGAACCATGACAGGTCATCTAGTCCAGTCCCCTACACTCATGGCAGGACTAAGTACCCTCTTAAACCATCCCTGAGAGGTGCTTGTCTAACCTGCTCTTAAAAGCCTCCAATGATGGAGATTCCACAATGTGCCTAGGCAACTTATTCCAGTGGTTAATCACCCTGACAGTTAGGAATTTTTCCTAATGTCCCACCTAAACCTCCCTTGCTGTAATTTAAGCCTATTGCTTCTTGTCCTATCTTCAGTGGTTAAGGAGAACAATTCTTCTCCCTCCTCCTCCTCCTCCTCCTCCTCATGACAGCCTTTTAGGTACTTGAAAACTGTTATCATGTCCCTTCTCAGTCTCCTCTTTTCCAGAATAACAAACCCAGCTCTTTCAATCTTCCCTCATAAGTCAAGTTTTCCAGACCTTTAATCATTCGTGTTGCTCTTCTCTGGGCTTTCTCTAATTCCTCGACATCTTTCCTGAAATGAGGCATCCAAAACTGGACACAATACTCTAGTTGAGGCCTAATCAGAATGGAGTAGAGTGGAAGAACTACTTTTCGCGTCTTCCTTAAAATACTTCTGCTAATACATCCCAGAATGGTGTTTGCTTTTTTTGAAACAGTGTTACACTGTTGACTCATAATTAGCCTGTGGTCCACCATGACATCCAGATCCCTTTCCGCAGTACTCCTTTCTAGCAGTCATTGCCCATTTTGTATGTGTGCAGTAGATTGTTCTTTCCTAAGTAGAGTACTTTGCATTTGTCTTTATTGAATTTCATTCTATTTACCTCAGACCATTTCACCAGTTTGTCCAAATCATTTTGAATTGTGATCTTATCCTCCAAAGCACTTGCAACCCCTCCCAGGTTGGTATCATCAGCAAACTTTATAAGTGTACTCTTTAAGACATTCTCTAAATCACTGATGAAAATATTGAACAGACCTGGACTCAGAACTGATCCCTGCGGTACCCTGCTCGTTATGCCCTTCCAACATCACTGTAAACTGTTAGTAACTACTCTCTGGGAGCAGTTATCCAACCAGTTTTGCACCCATCTTATAGTAGCTCCATCCAGGTTGTACTTCCCTAGTTTGTTAATTAAAGGTGATGCGATACTGTACCAAAAGCCTTATTAAAGTCTAGATATACCACATCTACTGCTTCTCCTCTATCCAGAAGACTTGTTACACCCTCATAGAAAGCTATCAGGTTGGTCTGACGCAATTTGTTCTTGACAAATCCATGCTGACTATCACTTAACACCTTGTTCTCTTCTAGATGTTTGCTAATTGATTCCTTAATTATTTGCGCCATTATTTTTCCTGCAGAGGTTAAACTGACTGGTCTATCATTCCCTGGGTTGTCCTTATTTCCCTTTTTATAGGTGGGCACTATATCTGCTCTTTTCCAGTCCTCTGGGATGTCTCCAGTCTTCCATGATTTTTCAAAGTTAATAGCCAATGGCTCAGATATCTCCTGAGTCAGCTCCTTGAGTATTCTAGGGTGTGTATCATCAGGCCCTGGTGACTTGAAGACATCTAACTTGTCTAAGTAATTTTTAACTTGTTCTTTCCCTATTTTAGCAGCTGATCCTACCCCATTTTTACTGCTTTCATCATGTCAGGCATCCAATCGCCATCAACCTTCTTGGTGAAGATCAAAACAAAGAACCCATTTAGTTCCTTTCCCATTTCTTGTTATTGTTTTTCCCTCTTTGTTGAGTAACAGTCCTATGCTGTCCTTGGTCTACCTCTTATTTCTAAAGTATCTGAAAAATGTTTTTTTGTTACATTTTATGCCTTCAGCTAGTTCGATCTCAGTTTGTGCCTTGGCCTTTCTGATATTTTTCCTACATAATCGTGTTATTTATTTATAGTCATCCTTTGTGATTTGACCTAGTTTCTACTTTTTGTAGGACTCTTCCTTTATTTTTAGATTATTGAAAATGTCCTGGTTAAGCTAGTGTGGTGTCTTGCCATACTTCCTATCCTTCTTATGCATTGGATTAGTTTGCTCTTGTGCCCTTAATAATGTCTCTCTGAAAAACTGCCAACTGTCTTCAGTTGTTTTTCCTCTTACACATGGTTCCCATGGGATCCTACCTACCAACTCCCTTCTCTAAATCACTGTTGAACAGTTGGGCTTTAATATTTAAAACTTTTCTCTGCAAAATACACATACCCAAAAGAGCAGTTCAGTGCAGCATATCAATCAGATGCAATACCCAAAATACAAGGAATGATGGTATCCCTTCTCTTTGTTCTCCAGTGTAGACCCGCTCAATTGACCCTGGAAGCACTCACCCATCAACTCAGTAACTCCACCCTCCAACTGGAGTAACGCTGCGTTAATGGGAGAGCCCTTCAAGATGTTGCGGCCGAGCAAAGACACCGTGATAAGCAAGAGTAACTAAGTCGATGGGAGATGCATATTCTGCAGCACACAGATTGCGTATCTCCCATCAACATAGCCCTACAGTGTAGACTAGGCCTGAGACACATGGTGAGCAGACCCACTGAAGTACTGCTTCAACGTTTATGTCCCATTTCTGTTTTTCTCTGTGCGAATCTTAAGAAATGAAGAGGTAGCTAGAGGGACACCCTTCAAGTGTCAAACACAAAGAACTGTGCACAAGGCAGTGTTTAATTATATGTTGGCCAAAGGACTCCAGTACACTGGGATCAAAGATGGCTTACCGCTGCTGCAGTGTAGATATGATACTTTACAAGCTCCTGAAGCTTATTTATTCCCTAGGGAGGGAAATGGAGACAGTGAAAACAATAAGTAGCTGACTTCTCTTGACATTTGGATAGAGAAGATGGAACTGAAATAAAGTATTCTGGTAACCAGTGAGTTTGAATATGTGGATTTTTACAGTAAGTTTACTTGAAAGGTAATTTAAAAAAAAAATCTGCATTTAACAATATAACCAAACCCATAATACATTTATCACTGCTGGTCACTTCAGCATGAAAAAGAGAGCTTCCTTCTGGAATATTACAGGACACACTTTGCTCAGGTATGGAAAGAACATTTTTTAGCTGAGCTAAACTCATCACAGGTGGTTGAATATTTGGATAAAATTCAGTGTTTGTTAGTTTTGAGCTACAAACTGGTCACATCCCCTTTGACACAAGCTATCACATAGAACCTAATGGCACAAAATGAATTCACCCCAAACCCCGATGAGAGCTCACCTCTGTAAAAAGATAAATAAGCCTCCCGTCTCTTAACTTATCCACTGCATCATTGCTTGGTACAAACACGGTGAAGGGTCCTGGTCCATCCAGTATCGAAGGCAGGCCACAGTTCTACACATATTAAACAGCAGTGGGAACAAAACGTCTTACTTTACAAGCAGGATGAACTAGTGAAAGAAGGGCTGTAAGAAAGGGGGAAGATTCGGAGAGCCACTGTAATCCACTAGGGACTTTGTTGTTGCTAATACATATATATTGACAGGGCTCAGATTTTGCAGTGATGGCAGCATCAAGCCCTAATCTGAACTGACCGGAATCTGTCTCAGGAAAACAGATGAGCCAAAGAAGATGCTTGCAGAAAAAAAGGCAATGACAATTTGAACAGAGCTCCTGGATGCAACTGATATTTAACAATGTGAGTTTTACACAAACAAAAATACATATGCATAGACTAAAAGCTATTGTTGTCTACAATCAAAGGGAGAAAAACAATCAAAGCAACATTCCAAGATGTGTAATACATTTAGCAAGTGAACAGTAACTGATGGAATCGTTCCCTGAAAATAGGAATGCTGTGAAAATGTAGGAGTGTAACATTACTGGAGGATGCGGGGCAGGGGGTGGACAGCCCAGGAGATCCAATAAAAGGATATAGAACGTATCCCCTGAGGTCCAGCAGGCCAAATCTGGCTCAGGGATAGGGGCCTAGGGGATTACCATCTGATGGCTATTTGTCTTTAGGTGTCTGTATGACATGAACGGTGGTTTCAATGCAGCTGCTAGTGGGCAGGTGTCCACATTACAATCAAAGCCTTCATAAGCAGTCACAGCAGAGGTGCCCTGGACTGCATGAACCGTGGAGAATCTCTTCTCATCACTCTCCTAGACATGCGGCCTTTTGGGTCAGGTATGAAGTGCATTGATGGGGAAGCTTGAACTGTAGCTGACAGTTCTATGGATAAAGAGAAGACTGTGTCCCCAGGATGTCAAGCCAGCACCTTTTACCTGCACTACATTTGCAATTTTTCAGTGCAAATTGCTGTCCTGTTTCTTCAGAGAATGCTACAGCAGAACACAGCAATCACTCACAGTGCTCCATAGTGCACCTTCCCAAGACAGCCTGAACACACTCACCTCCAGGATTGTTTCAAACCGACTGAAGCTCTCCATTGAAGCAATGATCTCTGCAATGTTTTTCTAAAAGGAGAGATAAAAGGAAAGAGGAAGGAATGGATGGGATTCAAGTGAGGTCAGGGAGGAACAAGAATGCCCTTTTGTTTCAAAACTCACAAGCTGTGTGCTAAAGAAGTCATAGAATACTGTAGTTCTCACTGTATTTAAAAATTTTTGCCATACCTGATTGGCCCAATAGCAACCCAGACTCATGTACTTTAGATTTGAGATTCATTCCTACACATAACAATCCCATTCTTCTGAGGCCATATGCACTGGTAGCACCCTCTGATTTCAATATATGATTCTGCCTTCTGCAGACTAAGCTTAACGGGAGCTACACGTGCTCATCAGCTCTGCAAAAGACAGAACCTTATACTTTTTCCAGCTTATCCAAAATCAGCTCCGTTCTTGTATGCAGGCAATGAAGGAAATCCTGCTCTCCAATATTTTGAGACCAAGAGCCCCCTAAACCTTCTGCATATGGGAACACGGCCGATACACCCAGAGCAGGAGAAAAAATTACATGCATGCACACACCTGAAAATGAGAAGGAAAAAAAAAACAGTGCCCTTTGTTTTTGTGGAGTTTTCTATGCAGTTATTTTTGTTTTGTTGATACCACTTATAGTGCTTCTTAAAAAAACCCCAAAATTCAAAGAATGAAAGGACAGCATGAAAGGAAAAAGATAATCAAAATGTTTTCCTGTTTGTACAGCACCAAGCACAATGGGGTCCTGGTGCACGACTGAGGCTTCCACACATTCCAGTAATCCAGCTAATAAATAACGACTAGTGGCATTCCAGAAAGTCAAAGCCAATACAGAGTGTCCCTTCCAAGGGATGATTGCCCTCTGAATTGGCACACTTGTCAGCAGAAAGTGTTGCACAACCAATGACCAGGGCTGATACAACATGTTTCCAGAGATAACATGGCAGAAAAATAACTCATGGCATCACTATTCTTCAAGACACAGTTTGTGTCACAATGGGAAGGAAGTGTCCAAATGTGCCTGGAAAAAGGAAAACATCTGTAGAGAAAGCTTTCCGTGTCCTGCAGTCTCAGAGAAAGTGGCCTCTTTCCATGCTCTGCAGCAAACGGAATGGTTCCAGTTGGGCGCAGCTTGGCCCAGACTGCCCAGCTGCAGGAAGGCAATGCTTAGCACAGTCATGCCATGACACTAGCTGCCAGTGTTACTGTGGGCCTCCTGTGCATTCCGCTCCAGATAGCAAGAATTCATTCCTCAAGGATCCTGGGTCCCTCTCATGAGGTGTGGGGAAGGAAAATAAAAACCCTCTTTAATAGAAACAAGGTTCTTGCATCATTACATCTTGAATGGACACCCCACATTCTTGGCCTCTCCAGTTTTATCAAGCAGGCTGCAGCAGGGACTCCGGCAGCTGGTGCTATAGGTTGACCTGAGGAACCTGTGCCAAGGAAGGGGGCAGTCCTGCTATGTGGTTAATTGCATGTTAAGCAACAGTGACAGCTGTTAACAGTCACCATGCATCGGTCTGCCTGTGAAGGAACATACAACATGCCTATTCCCTGAGGCAGCTGAGCACCTGTACAGGCAGGACTCAGTCCATCTCTCCCAGACCTGTGGGAGTAGGGTCAGATGGACAGAGCTCTCCTTTTCAGTACTGTCCCCTTTAAACATCAACGTGAGGAAATGGAAGGAAGTCATTTACGTGGCAAGAAGTGACAAGGATACTCAAATGTCAAAGAAGAAGAGAAAGGATGCTATACAAAGCCACAGGGCTTTTACATAACTGATGTGTCCGCAAAAGGAGTTGAAAACAAGAGATCTGCACATTTTATGGCTTTCTTTACAAAGTAGGATCCACACGTTTTTTATGGGCATGAATCATTCACATTCACATCTGGGCAATCTGAGTACAGGTTGCTACCCAAACGCTACCAAAGCAGAGCAGCAGTATTTCAAATCCATTTGGCAAGGGCGTAAATGGTTACATAAGGTTTAGGCAGTGGAGAATTCAGTTCTTCAACTATGCACACAATAGCAATATACACAGGCATACATGCAGTGGGTGTAGTAAAAATGCCACTCACAGCTAGGGGAGAAAAGTCTGTTGCAGAACTGGGAAATGAACCCAGAACTCTTGAATCTCAGTCCAATCCTATCTTTACAAGAGAGGCTTCAAAATGCAAATATTTAAATTTGTAATATTTCTTGGGGGGGAGGGATGCTTTCAGTGCAAACGTAGCTGTTTATGTAATTCAATCTCATGGGAAAGTGAAGTGTGATGGGCAAAAACTGCCCCTCTTAAAAAAAACCCAACCCTCTTGGTTTGAGTATTTGTTGAAAAACGTCCACTCATTTTGCACAACTCCACTTCTACCTTCTTACAATGTATGGCTGAAAAGTAGCTGATCCATTATAAGGGGACAATGTCTACTGTTCTTATACTGCTTAAGTTAAAATTCTCTAGTTATCCAAGAGCCTGTGCAACCATCACTACTGAGTCTGCAGCCAGCTCATGGAGTGATTTTTACTTCTTAATGGTGCTTTGGAAGTAAGAGGGTGAGCAGGATCAGTCAGAAGCAGAAAATGTGCATATAATATTAGACTTGAAACAAATGCCTCATTGATTTGAGAAGTTATTATTTGGGCTTGATTTCTATAAATTGTATAAATCATCAAACCCTCCAAAGTCCGAAGAGAAAGGAATGTTTAATGTACCTGTGGATTTCCAAGGTTGTGAAAGCTGAGTGTTTTCTTCACAGTGTTAACAATATGTATAATCCCATTGGATGCTGGTATGTCTGACTGAATAATGCTATATACCTCCGCTGGCTGGTCTTGATACCTAAAGACCTTGAGGGAGAATTGGGATAACAACAATACAAGATTATTTCACTGAAAAATATATCAGAGAGATCACTGAGTATATATCTGTAAAACTTCATTGGATTCAATTCCTGCATCAGTGGGGCAACTGGCCAGGAGCTCACCTGGGGTTACCGGGGAAAAGCTGCATAAAGACAAGATCATGCGAGGGACCAACCCAAGCTGTGATACTGGGACACAATCTTTACTCCTAATGGAGGAGTGCTTGAACTGGTGGGTCAGGTTAAACCCCATTACCAAGATGGGATCAAGCTATGACATTCAGAATTAGATTTGCCCCTGTTTAGAACTAGAGCCCTGGCCCAGGCCCAGCTCTAGATCATACAAGGCTGAGTTCAGGATAAATATACTGTTGCCTGGATCAGCCAAACACAAGGAGGGCCTTTGTGCCAGCTTGCATGTTTCTGGGCATGGAAGAAATAGAACTGGGGGCATCTTTTGAGCGTGAGACTTGGCTATCACATTCATTTGCCCCAGATTTCAGAGAAAGGTCACTGACATGCAGCGAATCTCATTTACTACTAAAATACTACCATGGCTGTTTTTTTCTGCAAATAATGGCTACACACATTGCACTGAGCATAAAATGCAAGTTAGTGCTCCAGGGTCATTCAGAAATGTCATGTCCAAACAGGCACATCCACATCCGCCCGTGTTTTTAACTGTACTATACATTTCCCCCAGCTCTGAACTCCAGTTTACACAAGACCTTTGGATGCACTGAGAGGAAGGGCAGATTTTACAGATCAAAGATGCCTGAGTAAACAAAAAAAAAATTATCCTTGAAAAGCACAGTTCAGATTCCATAGTTCCAAATTTCCCTTTATCCTGTGCACCCTGCACAAAGCTCAGCCTCTAAGGTCAAGACTGGGAAATTCAGAGAGGAAACATACTGATGTCCCTTGGCCAGCTGTATGAGTCCACTTGGCAAAGATGCAGGATGAAGAGAGAGCAAGGGACAGGGGGATACACAAGCCAAACACGGCCCAATCCCAAACACTAGAGCAGAATCAGTAAAATCAATTTCATAGAATGAAAAAGAGGAAAAGGGTAACTGGAATGGAAAATGACCAGAACTGGTCAGCTACCGGCCTACTGGACAAGCATTTGGAAGGCAGACAAACTCCTTGCGCCAGCCTGTCCACATGTATCACGCACATTGTTGATAACAGTGGGAAAGGGTCTCTTTCACCAGACATACAGATGATAATAAAACCCCCCAACTATTTTAAAGATTAGGGGCCAGATTGTGGCCCTTCCTCTGGCCTCTTTATCCCAGACTTTCAGTGTATGAGACCAATAAAAGGGGGAATGCACACCTGGTGTAAGTTCTACTTTCTGGGGTTGCTCTGAGTGATGCTGAAAGACTCCCTCCCTGCCTCTCAAAGCCTTCAATACTGTGCCTCTCAGGAAGCACACCACAGAATCTGGTGCTTGGAGTGTCAAGATCTGCTATATCCCAGAACCACGCATGCTACAGTTTCCCTATTCATATACAAAGCTGGTGAGACCTCATCTGACAGACAACCCTCTGTGCTGGACATCTCAATTCAAGGGCAATATAGAAAGAGGGGCTTCAGAGAAAAGCAGCAAAAATTATTACAACACTCCTGGGGTTGACTTGCAACGAAAGATTAAGAGAAATGAATGTGAAAATGTGGTTAAAAACAAATAAGGGGAAGTATCTTTTCCAGGTATAAAGGGAAAGAACCAAGGAGACAGAAAAATTGTTTGGGGTGAATCTCAGAGTTTTGGTCTGAAGCAAAGTATCCTAAGCAAATCATAATTTATGGTGAATATTTATCTGCCAGGGGAAGGTCCATTGCTTGGGTTATTTAAAACTGGGTGCATAGTATATAGAATGAACTGCAAGAGGGGAACAATCAATCTTGTATCGACATGGAAATGTAACAGAAGACAGACAAGGTCACCTACTCTAGCTGTCCTGTGGCACTTTTAAAGACTAACAGATTTATTTATCGCATGAGCTTTCATGGGAGAAAAATCCCACTTCGTCAGATGCTTCGAAGCGTCTGACGAAGTGGGATTTTCTCCCACAAAAGCTCATGCGATAAATAAATCTGTTAGTTTTTAAACGTGCCACAGGACTTTGTTGTTTTTCTACAATAGACTAACACGGCTACCCCTTTGGAATTTGACTACTCTAGCTGGGATTTGGTAATTATATTATGGAACAAACCAAGTCCTACAATGGTCAAAACTCTGCAGAATAAGGAAGAAAGGGTTCTGGTATGAAAGTGTGTCAGAGATACAGCTTTAGGCCTTTGTCCCAGTATAATGTGAACACAGTAATCTGGTACTTAGTAAAGCATTGTGATTCCTTTACCCGACCACTAAACGTCAGCTGATGTCCAGACAACGTCCACAGTATCTTCGTCTTCATCATATCTTCCATCAAATGCTGACCAGGAATTATGTGCATTTTGCACAAATGCTGGGCAATCGTAACCTTTATGGAAGAAATCAGAACACAGGGAGAACTGATATGCCTTCCCCAGATAAATAAATAAAAGCTTTTCCATAGTTTCAGCTAACTGTCTTTCCAGTCTAATACACACAGAAAAATATTTTATAAGCACCACAATTCCTGATCAGAAAGCTAAGACATTTCCTAGTTTATATGAAAATTAGTACTCAGCTACACAGGGTAGATACTTTTATTCTGGATCAGTGCTTAATTTTGAGTTACTTTAATCTACTTGCATCCACACATGGCATTAATTGAAAAAAGTTAATCCACTCTAATATTCACACATTACTTTATCTGAATTAACTTTCATGCGTACACAAGCCCTTAGAAGCCTTGCAGGGCTCCTGGCCTGTGGTGCCACGACCGCTCCCCCCACTGTCCCTGCCATCTGGCTCCTGTCCCTAATGGCCCCACTCTCCAGCTGGGGGGGGCGGAGTCAGCAGGGAAAAGGAGCATGCAGCCCCTGGCAGCTTTCTGGTCCTCCCCCTGCACTTGCTGAGGGCTTGGTGGGCAAGGCTGCAAAACGTTGCTGACCCCTGGCCTGAGACCTCATGTAAATTCTCTCTGCTTACACTGGGCCATATGTTGGCATTAATTTTGGGGCACAGCTCCTCACTGATTTCAAAGGAAATCTCTGCTCAGCAATGTGGCCCCCCACAGTTTTATCAAGGACTTGCTAATTATATTATACTTTTTTAAAGTTTCCCTGACTGCATGGTTATTTTTCTTATACTATGTGTGCAGAAATTCCATTTCTGACAATCTGACAAGCCAGTTTCAGACTCCTTTTTTAAGAGGCACTCCTGTCTTTGTTTTCTGAGTGTTCTAAGGTAACCAGCACTGAAATGCAACACAGGCAGAAAGCTGGCTTGGTCTGAATAACCTGCCTATGTACCTGCTGTATGACCACGTTGGACAGAATTTTCCATTTTAAAGGGGAAATGATATGCAAGCTTTCCCCTCTCTTTTATGGCTGGTTTGATTGCATTGTGACAAATATTAAAAATGAATACAATTTAATAAAACATTAAAAAAGCTAGTGTCAGAGGGATGGTCTACTACAGTACAGGACTGAGAATCAGGGACACCCACTGCACTGAGCAAGTCCCCACACCTTGGCTTCTTCACATGTAAAATGAGCATCGTACTAACTGATGGTCCGAAGCTATAAAACCTGGATTTAGGTAACAAATATGCCAGAGTCTGGAGGAGTTCTGGATGCAGAATTTTGGTTCATGTCTTGTCTTTACAAGAGACGTGCAACATTCAGCTCTGGTCTGGGATTCCAAATCCCTCACCAACTTTGGATCCAAGGCTCTGCTCAAGCCCATCTCTAGACAATACTTAATGTCACACGGTCTGAGGATTCGTTCATATTTTTAGAAGCGGTTCAGAGTGGAATTTTTAAAAGCACTCAGTCACTGATGTCAATGGTGTGAGAGCTAGGCCTTTGCTGAGTGCTTTTGAATACCCCAGCCTTAAAAAGGAAAAGGCATAGGAAGCGATGAGAATTATCGTTGTCCACAAGCAGAGGATTAGGGTTTTAAATTGATTATAGCATGCAAGAGCTAACATTCAATGTCATGTTTAACACTGAAAAATATCTTAATACAGACAGGGCTGGATTATCACAGGGGCTTTAGGGGCTTAAACCCCGGACACCGGCCAAAAGGGGGGTCCTGGGCTCCAACCCCTAAAGCCCCTGTGATAATCTGGCCCCCCCACCCGGCTCAGCACTGGCAGGGCAGGAGTGCTGAGAGCGCTTTTGCACCACCAGCACTGGGGGGGCGGGGGGGGGCGGCCCTGGAGCCAGATTCTGGGCTCTGTGCTTTGCCCTGCCCCTGAACCGGCTGGCCCACCCCCGGGGGCAAGGCAAGCCAACACCTATTTGCTCCACCGGGGTGGGGGGGTGGGGAGGGGGGCAGGGCTGACTGGTTTGTGGCAAGCCCTCCACCAGCCTGCTGCATGCCAGCCGTCTCTCCACTTCTGCCAGACTGGCCAGAGTGAGGGGGCCTCCACCCCCACATCAGGGGAGTGGGGGCTGGCTGTATGATGGGGGAGCCAGGCGGGAGGGGGGGACGACTGTGGTCAGGGCCCCTGCAATAGTGGAGGGGCCAAGCAGCAGGGACCTACTGTGGGGGGCAGCCCGGCACCTCTGGTTTGGTTAATCTGGCCCTGAATACAGAGAGGAGAGACGAAAGAGGGACATTCAGATTTTCAAACCAAGGCAGGGGATTTAGCACCTTCCATTAAAAGTAACCTCAGCCTGAGTCTGAACTGTATCCAGGTGGAATTGTTTCTAAAAATAATAAGGTCCAAAGCGTGTCTGACGTACCAGCGGCCCTCTACCGGCTATGGGACTCAACGCATGAAGAAGGGAAGTTACCAAAACTTACATTGAAGTAGCTTTTTTCATAATACGGCTGAAGGTTTGGCACAAAGACTGTGTAAGGCCCGGATTTTGTCAATGCTAATGAACACCCTGAAGCTGTTAAAAAAAACAAATTCCCCAAACAGTTACTAGACACATAAAATAAAGCGAATGACCAATTTTATTATTCCTCCTGTGTGTAGGGCGATAGGGTGGGGGAGTTCAGTTCAACCCTGTGTCTTTGCCTAAAGTGAATGGCCAAAGTATATGGCTTTCAGGAGTGGTAGTGGGTTATCACAACGCTAGCAGCTACAGCTCTCAGCCAACGACTGTTTAAGTCTTTCTGTTACCTTCATGGACTTTAGAGCGAGGCATAAGCTTGCAGAATGGTTTCAATAAGACGTCTCAGATTTCACATGCTTATAACTTTCTAATATGTGGAGTTGAACTTTCTAGGTCTCTGCACAAAGATGAGTCACTTCTGGGTGTATTAGACTTTACTGCATGAGTTCTTTAAGTTTCTCCAAGCCCTAATGGCATCGATCAGAGTCTTTCTGCTGACTTCAGTGGGCTCTGGATCAGGATCCAAATGCCCAGCTGCACAAAAGATATTTCAGGAAATTTGTACGTAAATGACTTTTTGCAGGGTTGGGGCCGAACAGTGCAACCTGCACGTGTGTAAATGCACACATTCCCCCATGTGCAGAGCTCCGCCTTAGTTAAGGAGCGCCAAAATGCACAGAAAGTGGAAACCTTTCAATCTCTACAGTACCAGCTCAAAACCAGCCTGCTATCCGATGATTATTTGGTGGCCTATGTGAAATCAAGGAGATGGATTTCTGTTGCGCTTTAATGGACAGGTATCCACAGCATAAAACTTCCATCGTTATTTGTATCACTTTTGGATGTCTCAGCAAAGACACCAAAGAATGACCGAGTCATGAAGGATGAACTACTGTCAAATTAATGGATTGATGTGGTAAAGCTTCAAGCTTACAAGGTCTACATTTAACCTGCTTTGTGGAGAGAGGACTTCAGTCACCAGGGCTATCAACCAGGAATCTTCTCTGTGGTTTGTTAATGTGTGCAAAGCTGGAAAGAGTCCCATCATTCAGGAAGAGTTCAGATGTAGCTTCCTCAAAACCGCCACATCTTTCCATATAACATTAAACATCCCAGGTTTCTTTTGAAACTAAACCATCCAATGGCACCACTTAGCCCCATCTTAGTTCCAAACCCCAAAGGAATTCAGAAGAGCATTACCGAACATTTGGTTTGCACCGCTTAATTTCCTGAACCACCTTCCTCGGGTATTCAGAAGAGTGATCTCACTCATGAGATTTCTGTAGCAACTTCTCCCATCTCCAATCTCCCCATCTTTGCAGACACAGCTAAACAGTAAAGAGTGAGACATTACAGCCATTACAAAAACAGGTCTTGGCGTCCTTAATAAAGTCTGGATGTGACACATTCATATAGATTAGGTACTTTGATGATACACTAGTCTGTTAAAGACTAAGCAAACAGTGAGAAGGAACAACACAGGAGGTAGAGAGATTGATTGGACCCATCAGATAAATCCATTCTCTTCCATATGAAACAGAATTAACACTCCGAAGACACAATGCTGCAATACCGTGCATCAGAGGGTGCTACCTGGGAACTGCTCATTAAACAAGATCCTTATTATATTGAGGATATGAAATAATCCTTTAAAAGATGAGCATCTAGCGCCTGTCAACAGGCCACTTCCAAATAGCAGACAGGAAGGATGGGCTCTGCAGGACACAACCTCCTCTTTTAAAATTGAGGGGCCTCTAGCTCAAGAGCTGCCACTTCTCACAGCTATGGCAGCATTGCCTAGGGGAAAAGTGATGTCTTACCCCATGCAGAACCCAAACTTAGGAATTTACAAGTGAAAACAGGTGCAGCCTCGGGCCACGGCTGCAATATCAGCAACCAAGAGATGAAGTTGAACCATCTCACCAGGCACATGCGGGATAAAGTACTCTTGGTCACACTTATCTGAAAGGCCACAGATGGTCAGGACCTTGGGTTTTATAAGGCCTGAGCTGTCCCTTGCACCATAGCGAATCAGAAGAAACAGCATCACTTCCTGATGGCCCGGAGTTTCCCTTCAGGTTTTCCAGAACTACGCAAGGCCTGTCTAGAGTTGCTTAGTGTCTGAGCTCTTGAGAAGGTGCCACACACCCAAGGTATTAGTGCCAATCTAGGGAACGTGATTTTTCTATCGCTTGCCTCACAGCCAACTTCTACTCACCTCAGTGGATTTCTAGCTCCACTGGTCCAGAGAAACTGCCCAGGAGCTGGTCCTAGGCACACTGAGGCCCCAGGCAGGCTAAAGGTTATCTGCCCCAGTTCACACAGCTTTGCAGCAATCAGACACAATCAGCTACTTACAATCACTGGCTGAAAACTGCCCTTTTCCCTGGCTGGGTTTAATCCAAATATCAGCTCAGATACTGTTATTTCAGCATGTCAGACAGCCACACACAGGGCATGGGGAGGAGGGTTACCTGGCTCCAGCCTCGCAAAGAGCCAAATGAGGGCTGCTCTGGAGCAGATGCGCTAGAAGAGGAAGAGCGAGCAGGAAGCTCTTCTTTCACCTAGCATGCTCCCACAAGTGAAGCCATCATTTGTCTGATGCAGGCCTCGGAACACTAGGTGGGGGGATCTATTAGTGAAGCCATCCAAGCTACAGGTGCCTGAGGGACAGCTTCAGAGATGGGGCCATGGCTTCCCTCCCCTGTCCCCGTAAAAGGCCATGGCTTCTCCTTTCATCCAGAGCAGCAAGGAGCACCACTCAGCAGGCTCTCTCCAGGGCACAGCATAAGCCTCGTATGAGGCATGCCTGAGCCCGAAGTGACAAGTTCCTGAGCGGTGCCCATGTTAGTCTATTTCAGCAAAACAAACAAGGAGTTCCGTGGCGCTTTTGAAGACTAACAAATGTATTTATCTCATGAGCTTTCATAGGCAAAATCCCACTTCAGCAGATGAATTAAATGGAATTCTATTTGTGCCCACGAAAGCTCATGAGATAAATACATTTGTTAGTCTTTAAAAGTGCCAGAGAACTCCTTGTCTGTTTGAGCTCAAAGTGTTTGCTCAGGTGATCACTAGGCTTTTTTCCTCTCTTGGAATCATTTCAAGGTCAGTTTTAGTACATCTCTTCACAGGGCTGAACAGTCATACCTAGTACTAAACTGGCCTAAAATCCTCATTCATTCTCTTCACAGCCCTACACTGGACGAGTGTTGAAGATTCTTTCATCAAACACATATCGCAGGGCCTTGTCCAGGAATCCTTCTGTAACACGCTGGCAAAGGCCAAGGGTGTGTTGTATCCCTCTAGATAATAGCTTACTACTGCAACCAGCTAATGAAGATACTCCTTTAGCTCAAGTGGTAGAGGACTGACAGAGAACTGATCATCCCAGATTCACCCCTATTATGGCCCATGCGAGGAAGTGTCACAGATTCTTATGTAAAACCTTTATTTGTTTCAATGGACTCTTATTTTTGTTGTTTTCAAAACCCTGACCACAGTCAGTACTCCCCATCTCTCTCTCTGGTTTTCCAACATTATTCAGCTCATCCAAATAAAAGCCTTGCTTTAGCTACAAAATGATGCATCTTTGATGCTGGTTTTCAGAGCAACTCACCCAACAGTCCCATCTGGATTGACTTCACATTTTGCAGGGGAGTTACAGTAGTACTGAAGACATTCATTGGCAGGCGAACAGCCTGCTGAAGGATTCAGGCCAGCCATTCCAGGCTTACAGATACAAGATGACTAAAGAAAGAAAAGTCAGATGATTAAAATCTTCCAATCATAGATCAACTTTTATTCAAGAGCATCCCAATAAAAAGCTGGGTGATCTATTCTTGCAAAAACCAAGTTAGGATACCAACTCCAGCGAATGCAATTTAATCCAAAACTTGCATGGAAGAATTGTTTATCTGGTCTTTACTGCCACATACAAATTAATTAGATGCAATTCTTCATCTTACCTTTCCTGGACCTTTATAGTTACAGATGGTGGAATTTTCTGGGCAGCCTCCATTATTGTCAACACATGGATTGATGGGTTGGCATATTTTCCCATCTCCTTGATAGCCATCTTTGCAAGTGCATTCATATTTTCCTTGTCTTAGAGTCTTACAGACAGCTGAGGAGGAGCATGGTGATGAAGCACAAGGATCCTGAACTACAAGTAAACACAAAGTGATGAGAGAGAGGAGCACAACCAAGCCTCAGACTGCAAACCAGCACTTGAAGTAGAACAGCAGAAACCCACTGAGCCAAACACAACAGAGGATGTGGAATTTATTCAGTTAAATTGGGAAACTTCTCCACTCATAACCCAATTTTGGACCATGGAGATTTTTCGGCTGAGGATTTGGATAAGCAAGCCAAGCAGTTCTTGTTTCATATTAATAGCATAAAAGATAATAAGAGAAGGGCCACACTGATGGTATTTGAAACCAGAGTTTTGGTCCATTAAGATCAGCAAAAGTGTAAGGTATTTGGATCCATCCAGCTCTAGACAGTAATTTATCTAAATAGTAGTGTGTTTTAGTCCTAGGAAAAGCAGTTCACAAAATCAAAACAAAGTTTAAATGAGAGAGAAAGAGAGATCATTATGAATTCACAAAATGCAGTGACCCTGTGGTGGAAAACAGCAGCCGTTAAGGTTACATAGTTTTACATGTCACCTAAAACTTGCACTTCCAGAAGTACAGCAACCTACCTCCTTTCTGGCACATTAGCCTAGCACAGACAGAGAGAAAAAAGTGCTATCATGGTCCAGGTTAGCTGGAGCTCCTAAACATTATGTCACGGAGGACTTCTCCATATGAACACAGTCCGCAGCAAGCTGGGGTGTAAAGCTACCCTACACTAGCCTGCCATGCTCTAACTGTCCATGTGGACCACGCTGTGGCACATGAGAACGTTCCCTACTGCGCTCTGATCCACTTCAGTTTCAAAGAGGGGCAGATCAAAATGCAGTAGAGAACTTTGGGCAAGCCGCAGCCGGACCGCATGGACACTTCGTGTAGACAAGCCCGGACACTGCACAGTGAGCTATGTGATTTAATGCTTTATTTAGTGTGGCTGCACCGTAGGATTATCCATACAGAATTGATTTCCTCTCCAGAATCCTGGCCCCACATGACACACTCCCTGCAGCTCACCTATCTGCACAAGGAGGTCTTGACATTGCATTAGGAGGGTGTCTCACCTTGGCATATGGTCCCAATCTTTTTATAGTTTGGCATACAGACACATTTCGCCATCCCGTTCCTCACCACGCACTGGGCATTGTCTCCACAAGCTACCCCTTTGCAAAGGGGTAGTTCTGAAATCATAAAACAAAGGGAGGGTTTCCTCAGGGGCAATGGAGGCCTTGGGATGATAAAATAACCACCTGAGAAGGCCAAGAAATAATTTCAGTGATTCCTATTATAGACTGTTCCAGTAGCATCCAGGGCTCCAGACTGAGAACAGGGCCCTGCTGTGCTAGGCACTGTGAACAGCACGTGTCACTAGTAAACAACATTGCCCATACCCAGGAGTTTACACTGCAAACAGACAAAATGAAGAAGAAAGGAAGCATTATGCCCATTGCACAGATGGGAACTGAGGCCCACACAAGGCTGTGTCACTTACCCAAAGGCTGGTGGAAGTCTGTTGCAGAGCTGGGGATTGATCCTAGGTCTCATGGGTCCTAGCCCAGGACCTTAATCAGAGGACTGTCCTTCCTCTGTCTTTCCAGGCTCTTCCTCTTCCTTCCCAGCCTTTCCTACATCTAATCTTCTCTTCCCTGGGGGCACTACATTCTAAATGCCCATCCTTACCTTGATCACACTTTGGGCCAGTGTAACCTCCATGGCAGGTACAGCTTCCATCACCAGTGGTCCCGTGGTTGCACACGCCATGCTGACAGTCACACACTGTAAGGGAAACCCACACAAGCACAATACTGGAAGCTGAAGAGAACAGCACGGGCACTTGGGATACAACCACTAAAGACACTGAAAGCTTATAAAGCCAATCCAGCTTTTAGCCTACAGTAGGGCAGCCAGATAGCAAGTGTGAAAAGCCAGGATGGCTGAGCTAATGGGGTCTTGTATAGGACAAGCCTCTAATATTAGGACATCTGGTCACCTTACTCTACAGGCAACTGCACTTTAGCCTCTCACTACTGGAGGCCAAGGCCATGATGAGGTTTTCAAGCCACTCTCAAAAGGTGTGGGGATCAAGAGCACTGAATCGCTGGAGGCGTCTTATTTGGGGAAGGCAGGAGAAGGCAGAAAGCTCCCATGGGTGGAGTATGCTCAAATCCAGCCTTCATACCAGCTTTTCAGAGACGCAGTCAGTCCTCCCTCCCCTCCTGCTCCCAATGACCACTGGAGTCCACCAGCTGGTGTGGAAGGAGAGAAGCCAGGGGACAGTCACTGCCACTCAAAAGCCAGCACAGTTTGAATGCAAGCACCAGGATCTTAGCTATTCCCTGGGCCAACATGTGGGTCGGGGAAGAGGGCCAGGAATAATCTAGCTCTATGAAATGCAATGTGTGAGAAGCAGTGCAGAGATCTCTCCTGGCACTGAATATATTACTGTCATGAGGAGGGCAGCCTCTGCTGCTGAAGAGGAAGAAACCAGCAAGCAACCAGAGGGAGGGAAGGGGGGTAGCAGAAGACAACATGTGGATTTATTCTCTGTTGTTGTCTTTTTAAAACAAAAATGCAGAGAGTTTTGGGATACGGCTGTAAAGGAGAGTGGGAAAGGAAGGACAGGAGAAAATGGACTGATTAGAGAGGGAGAGACTGAGAACACCCATGCTAAGGGATGGGCTGGGATGATTTTTCTGATTACTGAATACAGGAACACGCAGCATACATACAGCAGTGTGGTAAAGTGCTCACCCTGTTTCCAACAATTCAGGACACCAACACTGTGGGCTGAATGTTCCAGTGTGGGCACCTTCACAGGATGCCCAAATCCATACCTGGGAGCTCCAAAGTAGGTGAGGAAAACCAGCATTTAACCAGATGTGGGATTTAGATATCCTAATACCGGATTCACATTTCACACTTGAGCCCAGAGCTGCAGTACCCTCCCAGTCAGGCAAATGCAAAACAACTTCATCCCAGAGAAGGATGAAAAAAAGGCTACAGTTGCAGCCTTTGCCCTTGATTCAGATTGTTCATTGCTGCAGTTTACCTGATTGACAGTCAGGGCCAAAGAGATTTTCATCCAGACAATCTTGGCAGGCAAAGCCATCATACGGCCCCTAAATGGGCCGAAAAATTGGTCAGTCACTTTCGTACAATATCACTCATTGAAGCTGCAAAGTGACAAATAATTGCTATTACTACTCTTCTCCCCCTTTTGATTTTCCGTTCATGCTTCAAGTGACACACCAAACAACTGACCTTACAAAGTACCTTACAATTAGTTCTTGCGGTAGAAAGGACAGTCGATGCAATTTTACCAAAGAGCAAACAGCAGACCATGGCAGTCACTGAAGAAAGAAGGTCCCTATCAAGACTAGAAAGAAACGTATAGATCTCTCATGCTCTCTCTCTCTCATGCTCTCTCTCTCTCTCTCTCTCTCTCATGCTCTCTCTCTCTCTCTCTCTGAGAGCTTGATCCAAAGCCCATTGATATTAATGGAACCTTTTCCATTTACTTAATAGGGTTGAGGATTCCTAATGTATTGATCTACCCAATTTCCTTTCAGGCTTACCTGTGCTGAACCACACAGGTTAAACCCAATTCTAATTTTTAACTGGCCTCTTCTTCTGCCGATCTGGAGAATATGTTGCAAACTGTGGCCTTTTTGGTCTAGCTCATAGATCTGAACATTCAGTCAATGGGATTCTACAATCCTCACAATGTCTGGGTGAATACTTTTTTGACTGGATCAGACTCTTCCTATGCTCTCAAGTGCCAGCTGGGTAAACGAGGTGTGTATGGGTCTGAGGCAGAAGCAGGTCTCATCAGTGAGACCTGAAGCAAGGAAAGATCTGAGAAGGCCAGGAAGCCGCGTGCTTAATTTTGCCTTCTGCAAGGTAAGCTAGCCTTGCACATTTAAGCTCTTGTAGAAGGTGTGTCTTTCTGCTCATTCCCACAATTTGTCTGTGAGGCAGGACTGACCTGAATGTACAGGACCCTCCATGACACAGGAACAGGCCCTTGCACCCTCCACCTTCGGGAAACTGTTTGCGAGAGGAACAGGTACTGAGCCCTGGGGGTGGTTTGGAGGAGGAATGTGGACAGCTCAGCTAGAGCTGGTGAGGATTCTCCCCATCTAGGTGGGCTATAAGGCCCAGATCTGCAAAGGTATTTACGCATTTTGATAGGAGCTAAGCAACTAAACACCTATGAGGATCGGGACCCTAAACTCATTGCTGTGGCACATTTACTGTCAAAGAGAAAAAATAAATGAAAAGGAAGTCCTGCCCATTAAGAGTCAAACACACCAGGGCTTCTTCCAGCCCAAGTGAAGGTATAGGCCAAAGCTTATTTCACCGAGGGGGTGGGGAAAATGCCCCCTCTCACCTGTCAGCGCCAGCTCTTCCTAGAGTTCCTTCCTAACTCTCACTGCCAGACCAGCTCTTGCTTCCTCACAGCCCACGCCTCAGACAGCATGCTGACAGGAACTCATTAACCCTCCACACCTGGCCCAGCCCTGCTACCTGTATGCTAAACCCATACATTCAAAGACAGCAATTCTACACTTTCATCCAGACAGAGGGCTACGGCCTTCCCTGCTGGCCCAGGACTGAACTTCCATCATGCAGCATTATGTTCCTCCATGATAAATCCCATGCTGACCTCACAGATGCAGGTTCCATTCCGTGCAATGCCATCCAAACAGGTCCCACGGCCACTGCAGGGCTTTTCAGATCCACTGGGGCATTCTGGCAAACAGGAGGCAGGCCATGGATTAGCAAAATCAACACCCCTCTGTCCCCGTATGTCTCTTTACTGCAACCATTACTGTTATTGCAAAAAAATAAACCCAGAATCAATGAAATGTCTGCCAGCTTCTCTACAGAACACCTAAAGGCCCTCGTCATGCCTGGGGAGGGTCAGGGAGTTACTCCAAACACGTAAGTGACTTCAATTGTCTTAAAAAGGGGGGGGGGTCCTGATGCCACTGGATCATGGTTTCATTTTTCTGTTGTAATGTATGATAAACATTATCCTTTTTTTTTTTTTTTTTTTTTTTTTTTTTAAAGAGGCAAAGGACTAGAAAAGAGTCTAAGAAGCTGTGATTAACTTTGTCCAAGGGGAACTGAAGTCATTCAGCTCTTTGCAGAATCAAGCCTTTTAGTTTTAGCTCCATTAGCAACCGGGAAAACCTGAACAAGTCATTAGCCAAATATTCAGGAGAGACGAGTCATATCGGGAGCTCAATTTGAGAGAGCCCAGGGCCTGCTTTTCAGAATTCCAATATGCCTGCAGCTCCCACTGACTCCAACTAGAGCTGTGGATGGGCAGCACCTCTGAAAACCAGAGCCAAGATATCTCCAGATGGATCCTCCAAAACGAGGAGGAGAGACTGTCTTTCAAAATACTGTGTTTGGCCAGAGCATATACGGCAGCCAGAAGGGTACTCAAGTGCTCCGAAGGGAATCTCTCTCTTCTGCCTCAGAAACTTGCTTAAAGAAGTTCCAAAGGGGTAGCCATATTAGTCTAGTTCAGCAAAACAAAAAAGGAGTCTTGGGGCAATTTAAAGACTAATACATTTATATACATTTGCATTATACATTATATAGTATTAAATGAATTTGTTAGTCTTTAAAGTGCCACCAGATTCCTTTTGTTCTGCGTAAAGAAAAGTTCTATAAAAACAACTTTTTTTTCTTTAGAAGAATAAATTCTGCAAAAGAGTGTTTTGACTCATGGCCCAACACAACAAGGCTCAAATCATGTGCAAGAGAGAGGTTCCCTCCTCAAAACCTTGTAACTTCCTTGGGCCTAGATGGATACGGGAAACCTTGGGATCCAGTGTAGGTGTCTGGGAAACAAAAGAGAATTGTGAAAACAAATCACTCCCATGGAAACCTGCGGGACTGGTAATTCTAAGACAGTGCCTTGAGCTGTCGATAGCTGGAAGGATCCAGGAAGAACTGAAGAACCTACCATAGCACTCAGTACCCCAGAATCCCTGGCAGCATTTTTTCTCCTCAATTTCCTTCTTACACATGTGACTGCACCCTGGTAGGGAAAGGATGCCTTCTCCAAGCTTTACTGTGTATCTTAAATAGAAAAATCCAAAATCAGTGATTATGACAAATGGTTTGGAACTCAGCCAATTCCATGTGGACTGCACTTCATAACAGACTGATCAGAACAATGAGGGGGGATTTCTGATCCATACTGACTAAACACTTTGAAAACCACTCCACACGAACGAAGAGTGCTTGCCATATGTTATATTAGGGATGAAACAACAAGCACATCAGAACCTCTAAGCTGGTGCAACAAGCAGAAGATGACCTGAAAAGGTCACAGGTATAAGAGGTTATATTATGTAGAGCACGGATCCATTCATGAGCTTCCAGTCCTATACTGGATTGAGTTTTAAATCCTAGTTTTCATCTTCAAAGCTCTGAATGGGCTGTGTTGTCTCCAAGACTGGCCCTCCCTCCTTCGCATTTGTGAGCCACAGGAATAATGAAATATTCACTGGCGAGGTAACGGTTAGTGGGAAATGGAGACAGATCATCAGTCCCAGTAAGGTGGCGGTGGGATGCAGAAGTGGTTCAAAGTAATCTTAAGGCATTGCTAAAGGGGAACATGCAAATCCTGCCCCTGGGGTGGTGGAAGGGAGGAGGTTTCAGAGACCTAGCCTGACAGACAGCAGGCTTGACTAGCTTTACATCAACTCCCTTGCCCTATTTTCCCCAGAGGGGGCACGTTGTGGTCAGGGGAAGAGGCTCCAGAGGCAGAGCTAGAGAGTGATGTACTCTGCTGAACTCCAGCATGGTAATGCAGAATGTATTTTTAACCCATTGTTTCATTCACCAAGGAAGGAATGGCCTTGTGATTAAACCACATGATAGGGACTTTGGAGGTTCGGGCTCAGTTCCCAGCTCTGCCACAGGCACCCTGTGTGACCTTGGACAAACCACTGCATTCCCTCAGTTATCAAATCATCCCAATATCACTCTCTCTGTCAAATCTAGCTAGAGTGTACGCTCTTCACAGCATGGACGGGCTTGTACTGTGGGTGTGTACAGCTCCTAGCACAGTGGGGCCCTGATTTCACTTGGGGCCACTAGGTGCTTCAGGAATATAAATAATCAACATCATTTATAAAGGGAACGTTTTAAAAAGTTAGTGTCCAGGTGTATTATTATTACTCCGTTAAATTTATCCTTGGCAAAGACTTTACCTTCCTTCACTGACTCAACTCAGGCACCCTGTTCCATACTTTTACTGCTTCCATTGTTTCAGTTTGATCACCAAATATGCCTGCTATTACTGCAAAATAGCTGGTGCTATTTTTGAAGCGTTTCCAGCTAGTAGTAAGGCAGAGAAACCAGTACACAATGGAACTCCATTTTAACTGGTAAAGTTCATTATTGAATAGCTCTGCAGATAGTAATATATAGTGTTCTGTTTTTGTACAACCTTTCGGTAAATTTCTTTCCCTTCCCCCTTTTCCCAATACAGTTCAGCTACACCAATGTGTTCAGCTTAATAGAATGAGCATAGAAAATAAAGAACAAGCACTATATCAAAATGGAACACACATGTGTGTATATATATTTTCATGGTCATGTGTCCAGAGATAAAGCTATAGATAGATAGATCTCTATACACATGACCAAACACACACACACACACACAAATATGAGTATTTAATAGTGATAATTCTCTAGTACAGACACAAACACATGCACAAACACACACACACCCATGCATATACATATATGAACTATGCACTTCAGGCTGCCTCTTCTTTACCCCAAACCAGAATCATACCGCTGCCTCCCCAATGTTAGGAACCAGCCAATTCTCTCTTTCTTTATTCTTATAAAAGGCAATTTCTCCCTAGTCCACAGAAAGCATGCCTTGAAACGCTTATCTGTGAGTATATACAATAAATACAAAGCAGAGTTACAGACGGGCATGTAAACTTGATGGGGCAGGCTGAACAGGAAGGTGGGTCTTACCTGCAGCCTCTCTCTCCTAGCCCCTGGGTCATCCTTATCCACCCTTTCGGACACACCACTCTGGGGGCTACAACACAGGAGGTGCACGGTGTAGCCAAGGTGAACATCGTCTTGACATTGCATTGCTTGGCTTTTAACTTGATTAAAAAAAAACAAAGCATTAAATTATTACCTTAGTCACCAATCTCATCTTCCTCCGTTACCTTTCGACCCTGAGGACCCTGGTTTGCACCGGGGACTTTGTCACTAGGGGCCAGCAGTCAGTGTAGCTACTTTAGTGCAAATCACAAATATAAATAGGCTAAACCATGACTTTACATTAGTAGCAGCTTACTCCAGCTTGGATCTGGAATATGATGCACCACTGAAAAACCACAGCTATTCTGGTGGCTGATTCTAAGACCTGACAAACCGTGTTTACTCTAACTAGAGTAACATATTAGTGAGTAACATTCCCTATTATGCAACAAAGATGAGATCAGTGTCACAGGATGCACCCTCTTACACCCCTAAAGTATGATCTGTGTAACTTTCCTATTCACTTTTGCAATGTAATTGTATGGTTTACTGAAAATATGCCATGCAAGGTTCTTTTTTGAATGCTCATAACTTATCCTATATTACTGTTATGGTGGCATGTTTCCTGCAGCTTCATGTATGTGTACAGATGTGAAATATGCACCCATGGGTTTCACATGGCTCAGGGTAAAGGCAGACAATCAGAGCTGTCTCCCAGCATGTAAACAGTCAGGGTTGCAAATGCTCATCCAGAGAAAATAGGAATGACAACAGACTAGCTAAATGTCTGTAACATCTTGGATGAACAAAAGGAATCACCTGGCCTCAAGGAGGAGGAGAAATAGTCATATTTTGAACTGGGAGAAGCTTTTTGCCAGAGAACCTCCATCCTGAAACAACTCCATCTACAAGCAAGAACTGAACCCCTATCCACATGGACAGGAAGGACCAGCTAGCTATGAGACCACCAGCAGCCAGTCATATGTGTAAGGTAGAAAATGGACTACTACAGTAAACTTTAGGTTAGAATGTGTCTTATCTTTTATTTGGTAGTGGTTAACTCCTGACAGGTTAATTAACTGATTGTGCATTGATTTGCTATATACTCACTGAAAATTACGTTTTAATCAATAAACTAGTGTTAGTTTATCTAAAGCTGTGTAGATTCTAGAGTGAGCGTGAAGGGGCAAAGGCTGTCTTCAAAACAGTTTCTTTGTTAAACTGTCAGGCCAGAGTATATGATCCTACAGGATCTGGGAAAGGGTCCCAATTCCAGCAGCACAGAAGTTCCCAGGAGCTGGGAGCTGAGGGTACTTGCTGGTGGATCGTCCCGAGTGACTAGAGAGCACACATCTACTTCCTGGGACCGATTACATGCAAGAGTCTGGTGTGGACTGATCCAAGATTGGGGGTCCATCTAGCAAAGCGGGGTAAGTTGTGGTCCAGGAGCGGGCAAACAGGGAGGCACAGCAGCACATCAGACCAGATGGTAGGTGGGGAATATCACAGTCAGACACTGATGTTGCTTCTCTTTCTACATAATTGATTTATTTTTTCCAGCAGCTTTTAGCCCATTCCGTTTTGATTCTGTATTTCTATCTGGATCCAGACCCCATACATTGTAAGTCTTAGCAGAAAGTATGTTGCAATTCCGTTTCTTTTCCTTTACCCAGTCATCCTTCTGCAAGAAATCTTCATATTTCGATGAAACACTAAACAAGCATCATTAACAGAAGCTGATGTTTTACAAACACACACACAGCACTGGTATGAGAGAACAAGCCATGGGCTAACAAGCCTCTACTGAAGAGGCAGCATTTATTAGGGGCTGGAAGAGGTTTGCAATCCCTTTCGCCTGTCACTTTTCTGCCACAGACACAATTCAGGTCAGTAGAGATTTCATTGTCAGATGACAGGCTGAAGTGAAGTGTACTCAGTCTAGTTCCAACTGGCAGCCTCCCCAGGGAGAGAGAGGGGACAAAGGTTTAAATCAGGGGTGTCAAACATATTTGCTGTGGCGAACCAGATTTGACATAAATGTACTTCAAGTGAGCCATACAAGCCATAAATCAAAATTCTACGGCACCCTTCTAGCATCGCAGATTGCTGTGTATGCGAAACTGCGCTCCACGATACCTCTCCTTCTCTGTTAGGGAGAGAATGTGGTCCCGTGGAGTGCAGTCACCGGCTGGATGGAAGGAGTTCACAAGCTGCATTCGGCCCATGGGCCATGTTTGACAGCCCTGAGCTAGACTCTGCTAATCTGCCCTGTTTTAGTTGCATTGAGGGGAAAAGCCCAGTCAATATACCTGTATCCCTAAAGAGAGAGTTCTCTGATCAGCTTGAGGGGCTCCTGGTGAATATCTTTCCAGCTGTGTGAATTCCTGGAGCACCCAAAATGATCTCTTAGCACATGCTGCATCTGACCTTTCTCACATAGGGACAAAGCATGCTGCAAATGCAGTCCAGGTCTAGCTACATTTCCTTCCCAGAGAAGAAGAACCTCTACACACACCACCAGAAGACGTTGTGTCCAGCACTCATGATTTTATCACGAGTCTTATGATATTTTGTGGCCTTCTTATCTGAACTGCAACATGCCCCCCAGCTTGGGGAATGATGTCTCACAGGCACAATTCAAGAGCACATAAATCATAAGCCTGTGGTGGTCCCCCTTCACTCGGCACCACAGGACCAGTACACACCACCACAGAGGGTTATCATCATCCACCCGTCATCAAATGGCAAAATCTGCTTCCTGTGGTGGTAGCTGTTGCTCACCAGCAAGGATATGAGGAGGATTCTGTCATGTAAAAAGACCCTCTCTCCCCAGCAGAGTTGTTCAAGGCCAGCAGAGCGGGCTCTATGGTTTGGATCCACCAACTGCATTCCCATACCATTGAGTCAACCTCACACTCATGTCAGGATAAGGACTAACCTTGAGGTTCTCTTCATTCCTCTCAGATTGCTCTACCCTACAACGTGGCTATGAGTTTTGAGGTACCGCTTTTCTAGAGCAAAAACTAGCAAATCCCTGGTGGGGAGAGAAGATGCGGTTATCAGGGTCCCACCACCCGAAAGAGAAGCTGGTGTTATTGAGTGGGGAGCGGGGGGGGGGGGGGGGAGAATATGCTGCTATCAAAATCCTCAATCTAATATGAGGAGCTACCAAGATTGAGGCAATGAAGAAGTCCTTACTGAAGCCTTAAAGAAATATTAGGACCACTCCCTGCTTTAACTGCCTCCCCCCTCCCCATTCTCCTCTTCAGCATGGCCCCAGCCTGCCCTGTGTGTACAGCCAACTATGCTCCTGGTATACAGGCTCTCTGTTTCAGGACTGCTTACCACAGGGTCTGCCCTATGGTCTTTTTGCCCAGGCTATGCTGGTACAAAGGGGTGGGAGGCTATCTAGGGCAACAATGAATCAGACCATTACATTGTCCATTATAAACCACTGTGCTGTTTCTCTTCATCTTTAACCAAAGCTCATTCCTAAAAGAAAACTAGCTCACAATACTTCTCCCCTCTCTAAGTAACCTCTACAATGTTCCCAGAGTCAATGGAGGCACGTGAGGCCAGGTCCCAGATCCTAAAAGCTTCTTGAGTAACAAACGGAGGTACACCTTACAGATACTCTAAAATACCAGAAAGACCCTCATTAGGTTCCAGCTTCTTAATGTTTCTTTCAAAAAGATGTGTGCTTTCAATTATTTCTTCATTGTCTCTAGTTTCCTAACCAAGGGTGCATTCTCTGATCAAATGAGTTGTTCTAGTTAAAAGTGTGTGATACAAAAACATTTTGCATCCCTCCTTAGTAGAGCTCAGAGTTTGGCATTTTTTGTAAAGTGCACATCTTAATTACGTTGAGCCAGAACCTCAAACCCTGATAAACCAGCTTAGCTCCACTGAAGTCAAGGGAGCTGTGTGATTCAGACCAACTGAGGATCTGGCCCTGTCTCTCTGAAATTCTTGGCGTATCATGGATCAGAGCCCATTTCTATTTCCACAAGAGTCAAAAATGTTTGTAAAAGATTTCGCCTCTTGGTGTTTACTTACAAGATTCTGCAGTTAACCTGACCAGCTACAAGGGGAATGCTGATATGTATTAGTATTGAAGTAACATACAGCCTCCAATCACAATCAATCAGAGCCCCACCATGTTAGGTGCTACAAAAACATAGCGCATGGCTTCAAAGAATTTACAATCTCAATAAACAAGACAAAAGGCAGAAGGTGAAAAAGGTGCGAAGTGACTTGTCCAAGGCCCCACTCCAGGACAATGGCAGAGCCAGAAACTGAACCCAGTTTTTCAGAGTCCCAATTCAGTGCTCCATTCATGAGAACACACTGCAACTCGTTTTTTGTGCTACCTGATTCACGCCTGAGAAAAACGTTTCCAAGAAGTACGGTCTCCAACTGGACTGCTGCGTCCATGGACTTTGTGGCCTGTTTAAATTAGTGACCACCCAACCAAAAAGAAATGACAGCATAGTCTATCCCACGCACCCTTCAGACCTCTGCTTCACTGTGCAAGTGCTCACTGAGTCTGGTTTGGAGAATAGGTCTGAGGCCTGTGTAGAGTAGATGGGTAAAGGGGAATTCGTCGCCTGCCTCTGGATGGTAGGAGCTTGAACTCTCATCAGGGGTAACTATGGAAGGCCCAGTCTGTACAGAAATGGCAGGGTGACCAGAGGAAAGGCCTTATTTATAGACTGCATATGGGAATTAAGGCACGATGCTGAAGCAGCAGTGGTTTGAGCCTGAGCCAGAGACAGAAAACCTGCGTTCCAGTTGTGATAGGTTTCACTGTGTACCCTTGAGAAAATCACTTACGCTCTTTGTACCTCAAATACTCCCTGGCCTCCACAAGGGAGGTGGTAATGTTTCATTAATGAATGTTTCTAGAGCACTTTGAAAAGCATGACCAGAAGGCACTACAAAAATGCGGTGTACATTAGATTCCTTGTTCACTGCACAGAATCTTCTCTAGAGTCCCTCCAATTTTGATTTGCACCTTTAACCTGTTTATAAAAGGACCCAATTGAAGTTTGGGCATTTGAATGCCCTTTCAGAGTTTTGCCTCTTCCTGCATTATGCTTTTTTAGATAATAGACATCACTAGCTTCTTTTGTTTAACAGTCTTAAGGTCTCTCCTTTCAATTACAAGCCCTCTCTATTGTTCAATAGAGAGCAGGCCCCCCTCCCACAGCTCAGACACTGGAGAACAGGATTCCTAAATTCTTCCTGCAATGTCTGACTTCGTAGGCTAGTTCATTCCTCTGTCAGCAAGAAATAACAAGAAACGCAATGGCACCGGACATGTTGTAATATGAATTAATGTGCCTTCCACCCTTCTGAAACTGCAAATCTCCACCACAGAGCCAAGAAGACCAGTCTAAATAAAGCAACATGTACATGGATGCATGAACCATAACAAAAATCGGTTGAGGGGAAAATATTTCATATTACTCAGGATCTATGAACCAAAACAAAAATCAGTCTATGGGAAAACATTTCATGTTACTCATAGGGACACTGCCAAGAAACATGTTTCAAACTATTTTTTCCCATTGCACGAGGCGCTCATACAATTGTGAAGAGTGTGGGGTGTTCTACAATTCACAAATAGAGCTGTTTACAAAGTTAATTCTTAATTACATCACCTACATAGTACTCACATGCAATCCTACAATAACTAATCATTATGTCCATTCTCTAGCATTTATATGCAGCTCTACAACAAGCCAGCATACAGGCAATGAAGGAATTTATTTCTCTCTTATTTGGTAAGGAGAAAGATTTAAATTGCAATTTTTAAGGGTTTAGTGTAAAAATCTTACTTTTTTAAACCCCATGAGTTATGACAGACAATCCTTTGGCGGTGAAGAAGTCATGGGCTGTGCAGTCACTAAGACAGCTGCACTATCTGGTACGAACACACTGCTGGAGAGGTCAGCTGCAATTACTTACTGCTACCTTCACGTGCCCTCCTGTGCAGGTTGGGGATTGGATTCTGAACAGGGTATCTCCTCAGCCTCTCTCAGGAGCATGAAAGCTGGTCCCTTAACCCCTATTGTGGACACAGCGTCATTCAAGCCAACTTTTCAACAGCTGCATCTTAGAAAGACCTTTTGGAAACACTGAAGAAATTCTACGAGGCTCTTTAGGGCCTCGCCAAGAACAAAGTTCCCTAAAACCAGCCAAGATAGTGGGAGCCAAGGATGCTCAGCCTCTTACAGGATTAGCCCCTCAGCCCTCACACTGTTGTTATACCCACTCTATGTTCAGTGCTGATAATGTGTAAATCAAAGTTATGATCCAAGCAAAACTCACATCCTTAATTTACGTATACAATATAGACAATAGATATTTACATACACACAGAGGAAAGGTAACAGATTGTCTTAGAGCTTAATTAGGGAAGTAATCCAAAAGATAACTAAATCCACATTGAAACCATGGGGGAGAGAGGAGAAGGGGGGGGGCATATCCTTCAGTAACATAGCAGCCATATGAAAACAAGTAATCATCCCATACTTATTTAACTCCAAAACAAAGACTTGTGAACTTACCTTCTGTCTCTGCCCTTCAGCTGTGGCAATGATCCATGCTGCTAAGCAGAAAAACAGCAACCCAGGAGGATGCATTTTCATGCTTTTACCAATAGAACCCTTTTCTTGAAGGGGGGAGTTGGAGTAGTGGATGCAATTTTGGTGAGCTAAGACCGCCTACTAAGACTCATATCCAAGAAAAAACAGAGGTTAAACGTAAATCGGGAGAAACACTTTCACACTCTGGATCTCCTATTCCAAAGTATACAGAAGTGATTCTGCTACTTTTAAGGTCTAACATGAGTCAACAACAGCATTCTCTCTCTCTCTCTCGCTCTCTTTCTCTCCTTTTTTTAAACACACACACACCCTGTGAGTAAAAGGTTTACTGAAAACAGGAACATCTATGGATTTCCTCTCTCATATCAGTTCAAAACAGATGGAAGGAAATCCTTAGTTTTCAGCTGATTGGAATGAAATATATTAACTGTATCCTTAACTGGAGGCAAATCCCAAAGACAAATAATACACTGTAGAATCTGGATGGCAAATGAATTTCATTTCGTTCCTCATAATATAACCAAGCTAACTAAAAAAACCCCACATCCATCCATGGTATGTTGCAGGAGGTATTCATTTGTTTGATAGGGCAAATCTTTGCAGACAGTCTATATGGTACTTAGTAAAGATGTCAAATAATGCCTATAAACCCAAATTGTTAGGGTTTGTTGTTCATTTAAAATCCATGAGTTGCTCGACAAGAAGAATGTTCCATTTAGCACACCAGGTACTGTGTGGGAGGCAGCAAAATATCGAAATTATTTTCAAAACACATTAGTAGTAGTTAAATTAATTCATGGGGGATATTCTTCAACATAGCATAATCAAGCCATGAAATTTAACAGACATGCTGACCCTGCAATGAGTTTGCAACTGGATGTTGCTTGCAGGGGGCAGTGCAGAAAATTAAGAAGATTCACATTTGGGGGAGTTACAGATACGGCCAAAAGCATTCACTTTATTTAGTGGTGTAAAGTAGGGCCCCAACAGCACTTGGCTGCAAATTGTCTGAGACCATGATGATAGTGATTAGATTTTTTTTTTACCAATTTCAAGTGTGTGTATAAAAGCAAATCAGTCATTTTTAGAATTTGTTCATGTGTTTATTTACCTACACAAATAGCAAGTGTATTAGTTTTTAATACTTATATAGCACTTAGCACATCTATCCACACGCCCACACACACAGCATATTAATATACAGTACTTTGCACACACAGATCCCTGACAGAATACATAAATCATATTAGACACTATACTTACTAACACTTATTTTAGTTTTCCCCTTCTCCCACCCCACAAAGAGATACAGGCTGACGAACAGTGGTACTATGCATCTCTCAGCAACAGGAAGCAAGCAAGGCAAAAATCCATCCACTGCGGCCTGTATAAAAAGTCCCAGCCCATAATTCACTTCAGTTCCGTCCCGGTTGGCTTGGCACTGTGAGGCACTGGGATGTAAGTGCAATCCTGAGACAAGGGCCATGCAGGCCATCAGCAAGGACCATACTTGGCGAGACCCAGGCCATGCCAGAGTGCAATATAGTCAATGGAGTGATGTGATGCACCTGCACTGACACCACTGGGCGGGACATTCAAAAAGGGTTTTGTTGGGATAGAGGCTGAGGGGAGAAGATGGCCAGAAGAGAAGGTAACATTCAGAAGAGGGGAAAGGGAAGGTCATGCATTTCTCCTTCCCTTTTCCAATAGGCAGGAACTCCCAGTCCAGCTCTACTTCAGCCATCATTTCTCAGACACCAAGCACACCCCAACCCAGCCCCCTCCCCCAATGACAAAATTTTCCCTTGGCCTCCAAGTCAAAAGCACGGTAATCCAAAGAGGTTCCTAGATGGGCAGCCTTCTTTCACCATTCTTTCCCAGTGGAAAACACCTCCCCCAAACGGATGACCAACCTCCTAAGCTTTGGCCCATTGATGCTCCTGCATCCCCCAACTCAAAGTCTCCTTGATTTGGCCACCATCCCCTTTATGAAAACCTTCCCCTCGATAATAGAGAGACACGTGCCTTACTTTCCTGTGGCTATAGCCCAGTTACTCAACAGCAACATCTTAAACCCATCAGAGCTGAGATTCCCTGGTCAGGCTGTAGCTCAGAGCACAGAGTAGGTTTGGAAGTTGCACAAGGTAGGTATATACAATACAAGATTTAAAGTGTTTTATTAAGTGAATGTTAAGAAGGAACAGACAATCATGGCGTTAGATAAAGGGAGTGACCGGGCGTCCAGGTTCAGAGTACAGGTCATTTGGGAAGGAACAGGTTATGGTATGGATGGCAAGTACACCCAGTACATGAACTACAACACCCTGGACGAGGGAAGTCAAGAGACTAGGGGTCTGCGGTACAAGAGTTTGGAGATTCAGGATAAACAGCTTAATATGCATTGTGGAAGGGATACAAAGTGTGGAATAAGAGGAGCACATATTGAGACGGGGTTATCTCGGAATGCGTTTAGGTAGTATGGGTTAAGAGTCTATTAGGGAATATGTTCCTGTGCAGAAGGAGGAGGTCTGTGGAAGCCCCTGGTGGTGGTTGTGGAGGTGGTCCTGCTTACACCTCCTGGTAATATAATACCTGCTAAAATACATGTACTTGGTTTACTGATGGGCCACTACATGTGAAGACAAGAAATTAAAGGCCCAAGCCTACACCCCCACCCCAATCATGTTACACTGCTTTAGTTGTGTGCATAGACTTATCATTATTAATTTTCAGGGAGAGTAAGGTTTGCAGCAACCAGTCCAGTGCTCTCTACTTATAATCCCCATTACATATAGCTGATCTTGTTAACCTTGTATCATATAAAATCCCCCAAAAGTATGACCATAAAAAAAAACTCCAGCACAACTTATTAAAGCTGGTACAAGTTATTAAAAATGAGGAAATCACTCATTGAAAACTCATCAAGGCAACGTGGAACAGAAGTTTACATATTCAAATTGCTGTTAAACTGCACAATAGTTGGACAAAAACAAACAAGGAGTCCTGTGGCACTTTTAAAGACTAACACATTTACTTATCACATGAGCTTTCGTGGGAGAAAAATCCCGTTGCTTGAAGATGGGGAACTTACATAATGGGCGTAAAATGAATGCAAGGAGTAGAAGTCATAGGACTGGGTCAGACTTTTACAGCAAATCAAAGCAGTTGTTTAGATTCAGACAGTGGAGAAAGGTGGGGGGAAGCAACATTACCTGTTGTAATAGGGAAAATAAACAGTCTCTATTCACCCCTGAGTTGACGGAGTCAAATCTGCATATCAATTCCAATTCTGCAGCTTCTCTTTGAAGCTTTGATTTATTATCCATTTGCCTAAGTACGGCTATTCACAGATCATCAACGGAATGATCAGGAAGATCGAAGTGTTCCCCTACTGGTTTCTGAATGTTGTTATGGCTGATGTAAAATTTGTGTCCATTTATTCTTTTGCGCAGAGACTGTTCTGTTTGTCCAATGAATAAGGTGGCGGTTGGAGGGCATTTCTGGCACATGATGGCATAAATCACACTGGTGGATGAGCAGGTGAATAAGCCCTTGCTGGAGTAGCTGGCTTGATTAGGTCCTGTGATGGTGTCTTTTGTGCAGATATGTGGGCAAAGCTGGCAACATGGTTTGTCGTAGGGATATGTACCTGTTTAATGTTTCTGTTGTTTGGTCTGTAGTTGCAGGTGAGTATCTGTTTAAGGTTGGGGGGCTGTCTGTAGGCGAGGAGAAGTCTGCTGTCCAAGGCCTGAGAGAGTGAGGAATAGTTCTGGACAGACACCATCAAGATCTCTATCAAGCATTCTTAAAACTACAATACCCATCCGGAGTAGGGAAGAAAGAGATTGACAGAGTCAGACAGATACCAAGAAGTCAACTACGATGAGAGAAGCCCCAGAAAGAAAACAACCGAACACCACTGATCATCACCTACAACCCCCAAATCAAACTACTACAGCAGTGGTTCTCAACCTTTTTTCTGTCACGACACATCTGACAGCTGATGTGCCCTTACGTGACACTACAATCTGCCAGTGGTGGTGGGAGCACTTGGGCTGGGAGTGCTTGGGAGGCTGTGGCACTCTGGAGAATGCAGCACTCCAGGATCTGGGTGGGGCAGTCAAGCCAGTTCAGGCTAGTGCCCTGGTGGTCTGCCTGAATGAGGCCCGGTTTATTTTTGTGGGGTAGGTGGTACCCTCCCAGCCCAGGATCTCTGGGTTGCAGCCCGTAAGTCCCTTTACTCAGCTGGCCCTGGCTGCTGCCTGCGTTGCGCAGCAGGAGTGGGCTGTTAAGGGCAGCAGAGAGCGGCAGGTGGTAGAAGCCTCAAGCTGGCTCTAAGTTGAGCTGCCAATTTTCTGTGATACACCTTTGTGTCTGGACACAGTGGTTGAGAACTGCTGATCTACAACACATCATCAAGGACCTACAGCCTATTCTACAGGACAATCTCTTTGCTTTCCTCCCCCCACCCCCCATCTTTCTCCACTGTTTGAATCCTAACACTTGCTTTGATTTGCTGTAGAAGTCTAACCCGATCCTATGACTTACACTTCCCTGCATTTACTTTGCTCCCATTCTGTAAATTCCTCATCTTCAAGTGTTGGACAAAGTGGGATTTTCTCCCACAAAAGCTCATGCGATAAAAAAGGTGTTAGTCTTTAAAAGTGCCACAGGATTCCTTATTTGTTTTATTGAACTAGATTAACACGGCTATCCCTTGAGAACTTAATAGTTGGACAGCACCATTGTCCTGTCTGCCTCAATTAAACTTTAGGCTTACTCAGCAAATAGCTACATTATAAATGGGAGGAATCTAGTACAATGCATTTGCTGGAACTGTGCTATGATTAAAGCTAAGCTGCTACCAATGTTTTGGGAGTGGGAAGGTGAGAGAGGTGCAGAGACAGATAAAGGTTATCTTGCCAGATCTTACATTTTAAGATATAAATTGTCAAATTCTCAACACTGGTACTTACTATATAAATTTTAAGGATAGTCCTTAGGAGCTGTCTTGGCAGCAGCGATATTCCAAAGCTGGAAAGTATAAAAAAACCTGAATGTTGTTCAAGAGATATTCCCAAACTATGGTCCATGGACCACTTGTGGTAAGCAGAATACTTCCATATATTCCGTGGAGAGTTGGCTACTGGCAGAGGAACCAGATTTTTAAGTGCTCAGCCTCTACAGCTAGGGCATAGATTTTCAAACAAGCCCAGCTCTTAGTGAGGGACCTAAAAAAGGGCCAGATTACCCAAAATAGCTAAGGCAACAATGGTGGACAAATTTTCAGAAGTGTTCAGCACCCACCATGCCACAGATACAAAAGATGAAGCAAGGACTGATCTTACGGTTTATGTTGCTGCCTATCATCATAGTATCTGACCGACTGCAGGGAAATCCCCTTCGGAGTTACACAGATCATGGGCCTGGTGCCCCAATTAGGCTAACGGTTATGCCTTCTTCTCATGCGCACTTCAGTGAAGATAAACAAGTTAAAGGAGGTGCCACAATCTAAAACGGACGCTGAGCAGTTCCATTTTACAGTGACAGGCGTAAGGGATGAGAAGGTTTTCTTTGAAGATCTGGGCCTTAGCAAGGTGCTTAGATACAAGAGCGATGAGAGCCCCAAACATATCAATAGGCGAGGGATTTCCTCTTTCATTGTCTTCAGTGGGAGAGGACAATGCTCCATACCCCTAATGTGGTAGACAACTACATTCAGGAGGCCTTTGATATTTATCACACAGGCTCTCCCATCTAATGCGTCTGACCCATGACTGAGTGAAGCAAACAAGCCCAGCGTTATAACTGCTGAGAAGGCAACGGCTGTTAGTTGACATTACTTCTGTAAACACAATTAATTTAGAGCTCCTGATGGGGGGAGGGGGCTCATTAAGTAACTGAATACACCCCAAATGGAAAGTAAATTTCTCTCACAAAGGCAAGATATGTAGTACCATCTACTAAGCCTCCACACACTCGCAACCATCTATATTTTAAAAAGCTTGATCACTGGCCTTCTTTTCTAAAGTATTTGCAGTTAACTTGGGCAATTTCCTGCTATTGAAATCTTTTGTTTATGCAATCTTGACTGAAATTATAGAGAGCCAAGACAAATGATTTACCATCCACTTTTTCATACCATGTGGCTTTTGTGGGGGTTGCAAATTCTTTTAAATCAGTGGAAATAAACAAACGCCCTTGTTAGGCTCTTTGGAAAAAACAAATTCTATTTGCTCAGAATCACACAAATGCCTGATTGTGGAACTGAAAAGATACGTTAAAGGGTACAACCAGCCAAGCCACAAATACTGTGTAAGAGAACATGGCCTACTCTACCACAGAAGCGTAATGTATCTAGAGGCAGCAAAATTCCCTTGTGGCTCTTGGTTGCCAGAGCGGAGCGTGATTCTGCATGGACCTTGTTTTCCTCCTTGGCAAGTTAGAAGGGTAGGGCGTTTCACAGTCTGCTTATGACAGCAAAAAAAAAAAAAAAAAAAAAAAAAAGGTTGAAGAGTAACTTGGTTTATCTCTTTCTCACACACAAAGAAAAGCAACTGTCTTATTCCAAGCAGCTGAGTAATGCCTGTGTTGACCTTCCTTTGGAGCAAAAAGTTGCTGAGTGACTCAGGAGGAAATTATCTAGGTTCACATCCTGTTAATTCAAATAGTTCAAGAGCAGCATGACATTTGCAATAAAAATATTGGCAAGTGAATGCGGTCAATTGAGGCCTACTTCTCCCCATGGCCTATGCCCAGGTCTGTCTCTCTCTCACACTCCCTCCCTCCCGTCTAATGAGTGCAATGCCAGCCACATACCACATCTACAGCTTCACTTCACAGCCTTTCTAGCCTAGCAAGCAATGTCATGAGTCTGGGATTTTCAAAGAACCCCAAGGGAGTTAGACATAACTCCAAGTGAAGTTCAATGGGACTCCCTTAGGCTGCTTCAAAAACCCCAGTTCAAGCAACCATCAGCTCAAGTCAGCATGAGACACTACTTTATTCTACTCCGTTACTTTAGTGCAGCTGCCATGATTATGCTATACGATAATGACCAGGAATGGAGACACCTGATAATCTGGTTAAAGCAGCAAATGGTTTGCCATGGATTAAGCTGAAAGAAAAGCTAACATATTGTGGTTCAGCTGCTTGGCTCATTCTAAAAATGGAATTGAAAGTAGTGCTGCTGAATTGAAACAACACAGCAGCTTCCAGGACATCTCAGTCAATGAGAAAAGGATAGCGAAATACCACATTTAACACTCTGGGTTCCAAAAGCAGAGGCCAGAGCTCTCTCCGGCTCTTGTTTCACAAGAACCCTAAGAGCATTTAAGTAGCTATAGGTTCTCTCCTTGGGGGAGTCTGCAAATCTCCTTTGACCCCTACCTCATATTTTTATGTTCCCCCCCTTTTTGCCTCTCCATTACAGCAACCCTAACCTGTGTAGATCTGATATACCTTGACACCATGCACCTCCTTGAGGACTGGGGTCCTAGCAGGCGATACACAATGCTTCCTCACTCTCAGCCTGCTTTGAAGCATCCTAGCTAGCATTAAAGATATTGGGGTAGAATCGGTAATCCTGAAGAGTTTCAGTTTTCCAGGGGGCATGGTAAATAGCTCAGCGACGTGGATATATCAGCCCGGTAGTTGCATTAGAACTGTTACTAGCAGATCCATCGGATCATGCCTAACACAGATCCACGTGACATTTTTAGAACATTATTTTAGGAACAGAATTACCATAGAGGATCAGATTAGATCAGAAGTCCATGCAGTCCAGCATACTGTCTCTGACAGTGGAAGGTGTAGAACTTCACAAGAGGTAGATATTCTGCCTCTGACATAGAGCTCATCCTGATCTCCACCAGAAACTGCTTAAGCCCTGAAGCACAAAGTTTTATATCTTTTCCCAAATTTTCATCATGCCAGCTCTGGATACTCTTATTACCCATATAAATGTTCATCCCTTTATAAATCTTGCTAACTTTGTAGCCTCAGTAACTTTCTGTGATGAGTGCCACATTCTAACAATATGTGGCGTGGATGTATTTATTTTGAATTTGCCACCTTTTAATTTAATTTACTGTCCCTCTTGCTGTATTATGAGATACAGCTGATGCTCCTGAGGTGCCTTCTCTATCTAGCCTATTCATTATTCTATATATTTTATCATATAGACTTTTAATTCACTTTTCTTTCTAAGGTAAACAACAATTAACTGAGTCTTTGAGCTTAATCTGATAAAAATTTAAACAAAAAGGGCAAAGAGCTGGAGTTCTAGTTGAATTCTCTCCAACAGCTTGTTTTACAGAACTTTGCATCTAAGCAGACAGGAACAGGAAAACAAGAGAGGTGGGCTGATATTCTATAAACAGACACACCCAGGCAGGATGGTCAGCTAGAATGGCACAGACATACTATAAAAGTGGATATGGCACAGATGGAAAGATATGCAGACCACCACCACCACCACTGTAAAATTTCACCCTGAAACAGAGGACAAAGTAGACAATTTTCTTTCAGTTACTAAAATGTTTGCTAAAGAACATTCAAATAGATACATCCTTTTACAATTATGATAAATATGGGAAGTTAAAAATGTAGAGCAAGATTCTCAGATGGTGCAAACCAACATGGCTCAGCTGATTTCAGCAAAAGTGGTGGGGCGTCAATTTACACCAGCTGTGGAGCCAGCCTGTATAATTTAGATAAGGTGTTTTTGGGAAGCCATTTTCTTCCAGAAATAGGTAATTTTATTTTACTGATACGTTTGTTCTCTCACGACTTGTACCACCAATCTGAAGACTGTTTCAATAACCTAGCAAGTGGTACCTGCTACAGGAAAGTCAGAGTAGAAAAAACACCACAGAAGCAGCCTGCCAAATTCCATTCAAAATTTAGCCTGAGGGGATAAAGGACATTCCTGCATTCCCACACACACCTGAAATGCAGTTTTATTTTGCAAGGCATCTTTTATACCAAATACATGGAAAATGTTTTCCGAGATCTATAACTGAGAACAGAGAAATAAAGGAAGTACACTTGTGAAATGAGAGGCTTTGAATGAGAATAGGAATGGAGTTGATTAGGTGCAGAGATGAAGCATGTCCTGGACATTACATGCAGCTGAAGACTCATATGAACTCAGAGGACATACAAGAGAGGCCCATGTTAGCTGAGGGAAGGGAGTGCAATAGAAACAAATGCTCTGATCCTGTAGCTTAATCTCCATGAACGGATCCTGGCACTCACACAAAGCACCACTTATTTTAAGGGTGCTCTTCATGGGCACAAGGGTCTACATAAAGCAGATCCAATCGCAGGATTAGGGCCAAAGTCAGAGGGGAGCAAGAGAAACACACACAGCATGAAATTTTAATACACAATAACAAGAAAAATAATAATAAACTGAAACCTGAAGTGAATCAAGAGCTGGTTGAGATGGTTAAGGGTGGAAGATGATTTATACACTGGACACAGCACTTCCTTTATCTGACTGAACAAACAAATGAAAATATTAGAAAAGTGTCATGCAATTCACTAATCATGTACTCGGCTCCTAAATTGGGTCAATAATAAAAAATATTTAAATGATTTAAGAAATGTGGCAATATTTGTTCAATAAATTATTTAACAACTTCTGCCCCTGAAGAGGTGGACAGTCAATTTGAAACGAGTACAAGGATCTGAGGAAAAAAATCCTACTTTGCTATTTCCAGGATTGCTAGACCAAGGTAGGGAGCGTGGGTTTTAAAGGTTTTATAGCCCTTGGTGTCTCTGTATTATGTGACAGCATGAATATTAGATTTTCCAAGGTATGGAATTTGGATCAGATCATATTTGTTTCCAACATTCAAGCAATTAATGTATTTACTTTCTCTAGACCAGGGGTCTGCAACCTGTGGCTCTGGAGCCACATGCGGCTCTTTGGCTGCCCCCTTGCTCTGGGCTCCCCCAACCACCAGGGTACCCTGCAGAAGGCCCATGCCTGGCTCTGGGCTTCCCCCAGCCACCAGGGACCCCACGGGCAGCCCATGCCAAGCTCCAGGCTTCCCCCCCCTGCATAAGGGGACCCTGCAGCAGAAATCCCTCACCTCCCTGCACCTCCCACCAGGAGGCTACACCCATTGTGGCTCTCAAAACACTTTGTTATTGAAGGAATTTTCAAAAATGGCTCTTCTTATCTTTTGGGTTGCAGACCCCTGCTCTAGACAGATAGGTTCCACGATGGGAAGGCAAGCAGCTTTGTTTGAGCTAATTTGGCAGATGTGATCCCCAGGATAGAACTTGTAAATAGCAAGATGGGAGTTTTCTGCTTAGAATTTTAATATGTACACAAGAAGTGTAAGGAAAAGGCAAGCCCCCCAGATTCCAACTAAGCAGGAAAAATTATGAGCAATGCACTCCAAGCACAGAAGGTGCCCTTCATCAGTATTATAATAGCTATTATTCATGCTAGTAGCAGTCCAAGGCATCAGTTAGACTCAGGACCCCCTTGTGGTAGGAAATCCTGAAACTTCAGGGAGACAAGGTTTCCCAGGTCATTATTTTGCAATGCTTGTAGCAACACAACCGATAAAAAGACTATGCTTTGTGCTCCCCCAGGCAATGAGAGGCTGTTTCCAGCACAACTATTTGCATGTCGTATTCTAGCTATACTTCCAGCTGACCATGGAGAATTGTGGACTAAAGGATCTAACAGAAGGGCAGGAATCAGAGAAGCTCCTTCAAGATTTGCTCAATTTCATTATTATTATTATTTTTTTTAAATGAGTGTTTCCTGGTAAATAAGTAGTTGTATGGTAAAATAGGCACAATATGTTGCTTTCAACTTCCAGTACATTTCAGGCCATGGTGTTGCTTTTAGGAAGTCTCTACATATAATATTCTTCCTTCTTCATATTAGCATAAGTGCTGTCATTTACATGGCCACAAAACTAGAGTAACTCCACTGTATTTACTTTGGTTCAAATAGCAGACTCTGGCCCTTACATTTGTATACAAGTCATCCATTAGGCTTTTCTATGAAATATCTGCAAGACAGACCCTTTTTAGTTGCCCTAAAGATAAACATTTTCAGAAGGATTCAAGCCACAATTTAAATGCAACTTCGGAGCTTAATTCTCATTGCAAGTCAACTGAGCTTCAGTGCCATTGAAAATTTTACACCTAAAGAGGAAGGTATTTTTTGGCTAGAGGCAATGACGCTTAGAAATGCTATTAGAAGTCACTGTATATTAATTTCTCTCTTATTTAACTAGGAGAGATATCTTGCTTTCCCGAAGAGTTTGCAACCATAGGGCAGTCTCTTCTGACAGAAAGGTCACACCCACAATTAGTTGATTCAGTCAGTCGTTTTAGGAATCCTCCTGGACTGCTCACTGATGCTTAGCTCTCACATGACTTCCAGAAAATGCTTTCCAGTTGGGTAGAAGTCCCATCTGGTGTATCATGACCTGGCCTCGGTTATTCACACCTTCATCACCTCTCAGCTGGACTACGGCACTGCAATATACCTAGGAACAAAGCCTTCTGTCCGTAGGAAGTTCCAGCTGATACACATCTCTATAGCAACATGGGTGACTGCAAATACATCAAACCTGTCCTCTGGTCCCTACACTGGCTTCCCATGGAATATCACACCAACATTAAGGTCTTGGTCATTATCTTCCAAGGCACTCAAGGGTCTAGACCCTGAATATCTAAAAGATCAACTGAAGCTATGAGATGAACCGGACTGAAGTTGACAACTTTGGTCCTCTGGCAAAACGGAACTTTCTACAGAAAAGGTAAAGCTCATCTGTTCATGAGAGGTCCTGACCCCGAGGCTGTAGAACAAACTTCTGCAGGAACTAAAGACCAGAAAGAAACCTCACTCCATTTCATACTAAGTGCAAGGCGCATTTCTTTGATCTTTGCTTCTCCAACATAAATATATAGCAACAGGTGCATATAGAATAAAAAAAATATTCCAAAACAACTCTCTCCCCAACATGTGATAGATGCTAGTAAAGTTAATGCACTATAGGAAGGCGCTCAGATACGACAGTGATGGGCACAGCACTATAGGAATGTATACAAAACAGTCTTACTATAAATCAGGTGCACTTAGAATCATCACTGGCAGAGCTCTATAGTAGTCATAGCAGCTATTCTGCTTTACGTGATCTTACAAATGTTTGAAGATCAGTGTGAATGAAGGTCTATAGAAAACAGGTCCGGGAAACAAATTGCACCAAATTTCACTTTATTGGTATTGAGAAAGTAGGCAACAGAAACAATACTTGGTGTTCAGAGGTACAAATTCATCATTATTTGCTGGCAAAAATGTTAATATAGGAACACTGGGCACTCTTCATTGCCATGGTGGTAGCAAACTGATTTAATCATTTTACAATTCTGTAATGAAAGACTGTGCGATAGAGCTATAATTTCAGATGAAAACGTAACATTTACTTGTGGTTCATCCAGGTGACTTTTGCCACTAGGTTCATGATTAGCAGCAAGCAATTAAATCTGACCTCAAAAAGACAAAATGTAAAAGTGTTTGTAAAGTCGGTAAATAATGTGTTAGCAGCATATCCAATAAAATACATCTTGTACAAATACCATTGCACTTTTAACATATCACAAGCATTTTTCTTACAATTATTTACACAATATGATTTGTATAGAACAGCTAGACTGATATACAAGGAAAAATAGTGGAAACGGTAACAGCCCTACACAATCTCTAGTGTTGACTCCTTTTGTTCCATACAGTTTCCCAGGATGCTTCATGAACATTGTGTACAGATACTATTGCATAAAAATAGAATTTACAAAAAGCTCAATTCCCAGTTAACACTGCTGAAGGTTATCCTGTGTTACCATATTACATTGTTCACTGCACAAGGGAATCATAATGACAATAGAATCTGACATCAGCCCAACTGAGTTTTGAGAGAAGTCCTGCTTATTCCAATACTGTGCTTTATGTCACATTCCAATCAATGAGCTGTGCGGCAATTATCCAGTGAGCTCCAAAGGCAGCTCCCTACCACACAAGAGCTCCCATTGTCTTGCAAGCAATGAGATTAGCTTCTCACGGCTCTCTGAACTTGGGATAAAAATGTACCACTGGATCTCTCTATTCCCACTGCCTTCATGTTTAGTATTTATCTTCGGGGCACTGAAAGCATCTCCAAAGTGATCCAGTGTTAGATTCTGCATGAGATCTTGATTCTGAACATCATCAAACACAAATGTGAGGGCCTGTGGATATGTCTGATACCCCATAAGCACTCTATCTAAATCCCGGATTCGTCTTCCGTCTGTGAGTTGATATTTGTCTTTCTTGGGTGGTTCTTTTGCAAATTCAGGTAATGGGTAACTGATATAATCTTCATTGAAAAGGAACAAATCAGAGCTGGTTAAAATGAGTGTTTTAGGCTGAAGTGAACTATTGGCTGGAGCAACTCCTTCTATATGATTCACTTGAAATGCCAAGACATACAAAAGGATATTTAGAGACTGGAGGTTAGACAAACTGTCCATCTTCTCTGCCACTAGAAATGCAAGGTCCCCAATTTCCTCTTCATTGGGATATATAAACTTTACTCTACTAGAATGAATAAGTTCATAATTCTCCATTTTCCCTGCAAGCACAAATATACATGAATTGTACTTTACATTTGGTATTACACAATGCTTCCCTGATGCATGTGGCTAAACATTAGATCCTTTGACATTTAGCATTTAATTATACATTTAATTATATTTGTTTGTATACTATCTGAATAATTTATTTTGACTGCACGTCCCTATTGGATTTCTCATCTGCCTCTTGCATCATCAACGATTTTCAGTTCTGTTCCAATTATGGAATCTTTATTAGTGGTGGTGATGAAAGACAGGAAAACCAACTGGATTCTCAGGTCAGAGAAGTATTTACCATGCTGGTAGTTCAGGGTAAGGGAATCAAATCAACGTTTGAGTTTTAAACTGACTGAATCTGGTATGGAATTACTGAGAACACAAATATAAAATCCTATATAACCGCTGATTGGTCTATCATTAATGACTGTAAATATAATCCTTCAGACTAGACTTAAGCAATGATTTCCTTAAAAGTTTTCTTAAAATAATAATAAACACTATCAAAGAATTCAGCTTTATTTAGAGAACTCTGCTAAATTTAGAAATCTAGCTAAAAGCAGAGTTATCACTGGACATTTTAATAGACGAAAGTACAAATGTAACATTTAAAAAATCCCTTAAATCTAACCTAACCTGTCATCATCATTGGTTCATGAATATACAACTTTTAGAGACCAAAAAGGTCTCTGCAGATGTTAAGATAACTGTTCCCATAAGAGCTAAAAGTTACAACCCTAACCTATAAATACAAGCCATACCTGTAGATAGCCCAAAAGATAATGTAATTTATTGGATTCTATATCGCCTTGCCTCCCTCCCTCTCTAATTTGAAATTAAACATTTCTGTTCAGACAGAAAAGTCTAAGGTAAACCCACAGAGGACGTCAAATGCAAGTGGAAGTGAGTTAACAGGAAGCAAACAATCACTGCATAAAAGCTTTCACTCTGGAATTTTTAACACACACATTACACAGTATTTTATGTGCTAACCTAAGAGTGTAGAAGAAACATTTACCTGTGTTTTTATTCCCAAATTCAGAGTAGAAGTCCTTATCTACCGGTTCAGGTGAAGGCGTGCGTGCCAGTGACGACAGCACTGCCATGAGATGCTGTATAAAGGCATGCGTACTGTGACTGTCTCTGGTTAGGCAGGTTACTATATGATCTGCAGAGTGTCCTAGAGAAGGCAGAACATAAGCCACTTCCATATCTATTTGTAGCTTTACTACAAGTTCAGCAAATGTTCATCCACCACTAGAGAAAATGTCCTGTCGTGACTGATTTGAGGCGTCTTTATTTGGTTAATTAGTTAGAACCGATTCTCTGAATAAAAGATAAGGCAACCCTCCCAGACCTATTGAAAATTAGAGCATGTGCATTCGTACACTACCTTATCTTGGAATAGCAGAGGGGATCATTATGAATGTAGACCTTTAACTTCACGACTGCACACTGCTCTGAAAATTCATCTTCAAAAGACTGACAACTTAATTTCTGAAAATATTTACTTACTGATGTTAAAAGGGAACTAACATTAAAGAAAAATCCCTGCTTTAATTTGTGCATTCACACTTTGTATTAGGCCACCTAGAGCATCACCTCTTTATGGTCAGTTTCCTCAGTAGAAGCACATGGCCAGAGTAGAAAGGATATAAGAATGGATATACTGGGTCAGACCAATTGTCCACCTGTCTTCCAACTATGGCCAATGCCAAATGCTTCAGGGGGAATGAACAGACCAGTGCAATTACTGAGTGATCCATCACCTGTCTTCCACCCCCAATATCTAGGGACTTAGGGACACAAAGAAAAACAGGAAATTGGAAAGTTTCAAAGGCAAGTTTAAATACTGTTAAACTGATTAGATTTCAAGATGACAGAATCCCATTAACAAAGGACTGGATTTCAGCCTTAAAGTTTGCCATGAACTCTTCAGTACAAACTGAAACCTTCAAATCTCAATCTTTGTAGAGCAATAAAAGCTAAGGACAGAGTTGGCAGCTGTAGCCTTAACTTTTGGATCTCTCTGTTTTGGTGGGTATCGGATCCATAATGTGACTTTTTTTTTTTTTTAAATACAGTTCTTTTCTATATCTGGCCTTACTGATGAAAAGTGCTAGATAGGAGTGAGATAGTATTATTCTCTGATGAGGTTTGTTTTCAAAAGAGCTAAGCTACTCTATTATATTTTGGTCCCAAAAAGAGGAGGGGTAAACTTTTCAAAAGCACAAAGGTTACTAAGTCACCTGAGTCCCTTTTGACTTTCATTGAGATTTAGTCCTCTAAGGACCAATGTTACTTTTCAAAATAGGACAGATGCTTTTGAAAATCTTACTCTTGGTTCGTTAGCTAATTTTTTGTCTCCTTTTGCTGGAGGTTTGTGTTGGCGTCACGCCACTGACAGGTGAAAATAGGACATGTCACGCAATCTTTTGATTAGAAGGATGAAAAGCAGACTTCAAGGCATAAACATTTACAATAATTTCTGGAAACCAAAAGAAAAAAAGTTATAAATGTTCTGTAGGTAGATACTGTTTTAAATTGGGAAACAGAAGCCCAAGAGGGTTGACATTTAATAACTGACTTGGATAAATTCACATTAAAAACAAAGGGTGCTACAAATTCTTAAGAATGGAAGAGTGGGGGGAATAGTTTAGATTTCCCTTGTTAATAGTATCTGGGAAAAGTATTCAAGCAACATCCAGCATCAAACTGGCAGAATGGCCTCCTGGCAAGAGGCACAATGTCCAACAATGGAGTAAGAGTCAGGCAATGTTTGCATTATTTCAAAATATGCTGGGAAATCTCAATTTGTGCATAACTAGATTGAAGAGCTGGATGCTCTCAACTCAGCAAACATGCCAGATAAGCTATTAAAACATAACTTACTCATATTCAGTGTTTAGAGTTCGCTACTGTCCATTTAAGTCCTGAGGCAATAGCCAAATGTCGTCATTAAACCATCAAAAATCATTTTCTGCTTGAATGAAGTTACAGCCACAGATACAATAAGCATCATCATTTTATACTAGCTCCTCATTATTTGCCTACACAATCTTAATTACTGATTCACTAGTGGTGAAACACTTCCACTACTGCATCACAATAAAGCTACAAGTTGTAAAGTGAGCATTACATAAAACACAAATATTTCCACTTGTGTAAAGCCACCCATTATGCAAATGAATTTTAAAAAACATATGTAAAGCATACCATTTAAGTTCACTAATCTTTTAATCCTTTAAGTGTTGTACACATGCATGTTTTAAATATTCAAAGTGAAAAAACCTGAAACATTTAATTAGAGAAAGTTCACTCCTGCCTTCCTCCACTTTTGAATTTTTTACACACAACTAAAGTGATTATTTTTCCCATATTTTACTTAAGATGAGGAAAGTAAAATTTCACAATCCAAAATTATTATTTATGCATCATAAGCCACTGGAAGCACTCTCATCCATGGACAGTATTTTCATCCATGCTTATTTATACAGTGGCACCAGTGTGACATCATAAATGTTAACATATTGGAAATGTGTTAATCACAAAAAGACAGTAAGATAACATGGTCCTCCATATCAAGACTGAAATGAAGACAGATAAATTTAAGATGCCAGTAGTATCGTTAACAAGAAAAATCTACAGCATAACATATAACTCACCAGTAATTCGAAAATATTGATCAAAAAGTCCAACATTTACTGATTGGAGATCATTAAGTTTTAGTACAAAGCAGCAAGAGAGGTGGAAAGAGCTATTTTCACGAGTTTTCACTGTTTTCTCTTGGTTCCAAAAGTCTAATGAATGAAGAATATAGAGCAAGTCATGAAAAGGATAAGTTTATTCTACAAACATGATAATTACATTAAGCTCTTAAATTTTTAATGAAGATCACTCTAATTAAAAATTTCTTTATTGTGCTTGAAACAATCCCACTTGAAAGCATTTTCTTGAATGACTGCTCATTTAATATTGGAAGTCTTCTTTATGCAGATACATTTCAGGCACTCAAAGGAAAAATGTTCACACTGTCACTATCTACAAGAATGATACAATATACTTTCAGATTCTTAAGAGTGCATAGTATACCACAAAGTCACAGGAGCCCTAAACACATGGACATAGGACAAGTTTCTGCCTCTGAGTGCAGCCTACGATTCTAGACTTTATGAATATTGACTAATAAGGGCTTTCTTGGAGCAGACTGCAGCTCTGAACCTCATCTCTGGTCATGTACCCGAAATAAGAACTTAGTCCAAAATGCACATGCCAGAGCAAAGAGAGGAAGTTAAGAGAAAAGAGGTTTACAAAAAAGATATTTTTTTCCTTATTCTTATTTTAACCAGAAAAAATCCATCCCCCACACGTCACTGATCTACAATGAGCTATAATGCAAACATGTACTTTGTCTCCTGAAGATGAGCGTGTTCAAGGAATGGATTCTATATAGTAAAAGAACAAAATTGTGCCTCCTCAATACAAAAAATATTAAGCTTCATTCCTGTGAAAACCATAATGTGGAAAACTGCTAGTCCAAACTGGGAGGCCCACGCCAACATCAATTGAGGCGTTTTGCACCTCCAGGGGGCAAATATCCCTGGGAGTGTGTCATATTTCTAGGGCCACAACGTGCTCATGAACCACATGCAACTCCCATTGACAAGTACATGAGTAAATATTCACCTGACGGAAGGGAACAATAGTGCCATTAGGCCTTTCACACATTGCTGCTGGGAATGGAAAGGCATTTCAATTGAACAGAAGATGCTGGGGATTGCGAAGTACCACCAAAAAGCATGCGCATCTCATGTAGAAGGGATTATTTGAAGTGCACTGCTGTATAGGGACCCAAAGCCCTTCTTACAAAGTAAAGGGCATATTGCAAAATGTGAGTTTAGAAAGACCCATGATGGGCTGTTCAGAGCTCCAGGATTGCAAAACTAAGAGAACTAATCAAAATAACCCGACTATAAAGGAAGAAAGTGAAGATAAATTTTCTTACCAATTAACCCTGCAACTTTATCAGAGACTCAAAATTAACTCTTTTTGTCTTACCCAACTGGCACTCATTGGTATGAGTTACAGAATCATCCATCAGAAAGTAAATAGCTTTTGTTGAGAGCAGCACACAAGCTGTCACTTCCACATCAGGAGTTTTATAAAATAAAACAGAAGACCACATAAGATGTTTCAGCTCTTCGTTTTCCACCTGAAAGACAAGTTGTGTTGCTTGAATAATGTTGCACATCTTCACCTCTGACTAGCTAGAAGCTGCTTTTGATGGTAAACATACATCTGAACAAAAGTGGGATAATGATTTTCCCTCTTCCACATTGTTTGAATCAAAACAGCTTGTTTGCTTTGCAGAGATAGTTTCCAAGGGATAGTCTGCTAGCCTGTTTGAATTGCCCTTGTGACCCACCCTTCTCTGTATGTATATATACAGCTAACATATTACATTTTCCATTTCATTCATCTGATGAAGTGGGATTGTGCCCGCGAAAGCTCATGTGATGAATAAATTTGTTAGTCTTAGAAGCACTACAGGATTCCTAGTTTGTTTTGCTGAAATAGACTAACATGGCTACCATTCCCACGCCCTGGAAAATGCGATGTTTTCCCCAAAGCTGCTGAATGCAGTTGTATCGGAAGTGTTGTCCATGACACTGACTCAGTGTGCATGAGATACAGAACAGCCGACAGGAAGTTTTTGTTGTGGTCCAGCCTGCAGCATTATCCTCCTACTTTCACAGAATTGACGAGGAACTATAGAAACATCTAAAAAGAAACATCTAAAATAATCACTTCTCCAAATCTTGGTAAGGAGCTTCTCTAAACAAATTTGAAGTTCATATACCTCAAAGAGCAACACAAGCCTTCAAAGACTGCTGAGGAGATTGGTTTCAAGCAGCTTTATGGAAGAATGAGGAAGCATGATGAACACTTAGAGCAAGTATGTGTGCTCAGCCATCTGGCTTTTAGTCTAGATCAGCAGTGCTCAACAACTGTGTTGCAACACACAAGTGTGTCGTGGCATGTGGCTGAGTATGTCACTGCAACTCTCCCCACCACCAAAAGAAAGCCCCTGCTGCCAAATCAAACCTGGTACCGTGGGATTTCTTTCCAGTGATGCGGGCGGGAGGGGGAGGAGGGGGCATACTGCCAACTGCAGCAGCTTTTATTCAGCTGAGGAGGCTCCTCAGGGGGCTGAGCCACCACGAAGACTGCCGGTTGCGATGGCTTTTATTCAGCGGAGGGGCTCCTCTCTCAGGCACAGCTGGGCACACCACCAACCAAGGCGCAATATGAATAGGTTGAGAACTCCTGGTCCAGACTGCCACAAATTTACTGTGTGACTGAGTGAGTCACTTAACTTCTGCATCAGCTTCCTCAGGTGTAAAAGCAAACGCAACATTTGCTCTTCTTGGTAAAGCACTTTTAAATGAAGATGTTATGTAGCAAGCATACCATACCTCAATACAAGATCAGAAAGTAGAATGAACACATTTTACTGTTTTAGTGTACTAGCATAGCTTCTCAAATGTTATTCCCAGAATACTCAACATCTGTTGAAACTGCACTAATGGTTTTACCAAATTAAGCGCATTCACAAATCCTTCACCCACCATTTGCACAATGTTGCTGTTACAATTTCCTAAGCCATTATTTTAAGAGCACCTGTTTTCCATTTTCAAAAACTTGACATCCACCCTGTTAACATCCCAACTAATATTTTCTTGGGCACCAGAAATTAGATTTATTAAATTAATTAGATTTAACAACTCTCATGGAGCCAGTCTGCAATAGCTATGCCTACGTAGCTCTATATTTATACACAAGCAATACCTAAGAAGCCCTAAGATGCCCTTCCAGTGAAATCTGAATGGCAACCAACTAAATTCTCTCAATGTCCATCCCACCAATCGTTTGTAACTTCCCTTAACTTTTAGTGTAAAGATGAGCTGCCTCCTTGGAGAAACACCGTTTTCAAGACAACCATGATATTAATTTAGACTTTAATCCTGAAACGAGGACTTGCAGCCAGATCCAGGGCTTTGTAGAGTCCCAACTACTTCAGTGGGGTTTTGTGCAAGTGCTCACCCAACCGGAATCAGTTATAGGATGGGACATCCTAATTAGCAACTTCCAGATTTAGGAGAATCTATTAAATTTTGGGTTTAAGTTTGAAGAGACGTTTTTAAATACATTTCTAGTTCTAAAAAGTTGATGAGAACCTGCATAAAGTGTCCCTAATTTGTGCACAATACCTCAGCAACGCTGTTATGGAAAAACTCCACAATAGCATTTCCTTTTAGCCCAGCCACATATTGAAGAGATGAGGAGACTGGAAGATAAACTGGAACTTGGTTATCTTCTGTAATTTTCTGCATCAGAAATTCAGATGGATATAAAGATGATAGTGTCAAACAAGGCTTGCAAAAGCTAGCAGGCAGAAGAGAGCAAGAAACATCATGTCAAAATGCATTCTTAAAAACTAACAAGCAGAGATGCAAAGCTCTTTCCCACAAAAACAACATTCACATTTTAAATTCCATTCAGTAACTCAGAACACAGATTTGTGGTTTTAGGAATAGAGTACTATATTTTGTCTCAATTTGCTGTTCACTAAGTACATTATTTTACTTTAAACTCTCATCCATCATTTGCTTTCCTTCTACTAAGTTTTAGGCAAAATGCAAGACTTCCTTTCACAAGAACATATGGTAAGTTGTAAATAAAGCTGAACTGCAGGTGTGAATAGTCGCCTAGAATATAATATAATATAATATTTTATATATATATTATATATTTTGTATAATCCTGTATCCAGAGTGAAAGAAAAGAAACCAGTACTCAGGGCCTCAGACTCATACACCAAAGCCTTGCTCCACTATTAAATGTAAGTTTCCAGTAACATTGTGCTGATTAAGCCACATTCATTTCAACTCTGCACTGTATGTATTTGAAAGGAATCAATTACCCTGCTGTCTGGCTGTGTCTGTTTTTTGAATCCAACAGGAGATTTCTTATCGATTCCAAACTGTCGGAAGCTTTCAAAATAACTATAGTTTTAACATCCTGCAGAAGTGTCCTCAAAAGACTGTAGATTTTTAGAAAATGGAATTTTTCATGAGGTAGAACAAATACTGCTGTAACAAATTTGTATCCGATGAGTAACTCAAGCACATGTCCGTCTGAGAATGACCCTTTCGGCTGGACAGGATGACTGGCTGGCTGCAACACAACAGAAGCTAGTGGTATCCTGCGTAGCTGAAATACATTTCTTGCGTCTTCTGAGTCTATACATTTAGCTGGCATTACATTAAAGTCGACCTTTACTATGTGCAAATGCTGGGGTGTCAGAAATATCCAACAAGGATGGAATGCATAGTGACTCTGTTCAGTGGATTTATACAACGTGGAATAAAGTGCAGAACACAAAGCATGATTAGACCATGCTTTATCATCACCCACTGATTCTGATAGACTGAAGGCTTTTTGAACATCAGTTTCATTACTGTAAACAAGATATGCTGGGAAGCAACCTTTTATCTCAATGTCATCTGATGAAATGTGGTAAAATCCCATCAGTTGGTAGACAAATTCTTGCAAGCTTGCTTTGCCACAGTACAACGTAGAACTTGGAAACAGGATCGTGCAGCATTGAGAGCAACATGTTTGTAAACAGGAATAGAAGTCCTGAAGATTTTGGGAATCCGAAACAACAAACAGGCAGCTGTCATTATTTCTCACCTTGAGGGTTAAACATATTTCTGGCATGAGAAAGCCAAATTCCGTAAGATCCGTATATGGAAAGCACAGTGCTAGTTTCAAGGCAGACGGGATATGCTGGCAGTTACCTTTTGAATCTTGATGAGGAATCTCAAACACAGCTATTACACTATCAGTCAAAACCAAACATGAGGCAAACTGCCTCAGTCCTCCTTTACGAACCTGAATAGAAAAACTCCAGAGAACTTTGACTATGTCAATGCTCTCTGCTCTTGCATCATCAGAAGTTGCTGGGGCAATATCGGAAGAAGCACTATGCTCAAAAGCCTGGTCTCCAAGTCCCATTTCAAAATAGCCATCTTTGGTATCTGTGACACTGGAATCACTTGCAGAACTTCCTTTGATTTCTGTTTCAGTAGAGGAAGGGGGTGACCTCTGCAAAGCCTGTGTTATCAAGGCAGAGAGGTGCTGGATAAAATCCTGGTTGGTAGCAGTGTACGACATACAGGTAAAAGGTAAGATGATGGTGTTACGAGGGTCAGGCAATGCACTATGTTCTTCCTCTGAATGGTCCAAACTTCAGAGACAGAAAAAATGCAATTAGTGTAAAGTTGAGTTTAAGAGGAATCATACCCATCGAAGATCTTTTCTACTGCATATCAAGACATTAATACTCAAACCTATACAAACACGTCAAGAGAAAATACAAGTCAGTGCAGTTTGTACACAAGTTCCAAAGGGCTAGTTGTGTTAGTCTATTGCAGAAAAACCAAACAAAGTCCTGTGGCACTTTTAAAGACTAACAAATTTATTTATCGCATTGAGCTTTCGTGGGAGAAAATCCCACTTCGTCAGACGTTTTGAAGATGGGGAACTTACAGAATGGGAGGAAATTAAATGCAGGGGAGTGTATGACATAGGATCAGGTCAGGCTGTTACAGCAAATCAAAATAGATGTTAGGATTCAAACACTGGGGAACAGCATATAGAGGAAGGTGAGGTCAAATCACCTGTTATAATGAGAGAAAAATCCGTAGTCCCTGTTTAACCCCAACTGAGTCGAATTTGCATATAAATTTGAGTTCTGCAGTTTCTCTTTAAAGTTGTGAATTTTGACCTCACCTTCTTCTAAGTGCTGTTCCCCAGTGTTTGAATCCTAACATCTATTTTGATTTGCTATTACAGCCTGACCTGATCCTATATCATACACTTCCCTGCATTGAATCTCCTCCCATTCTGTAAATTTCCCATCTTCAAAGCATCTGACGAAGTGGGATTTTCTCCCATGAAAGCTCATGCGATAAATAAATCTGTTAGTCTTTAAAAGTGCCACAGGACTCTGTAGTTTGTACAGAACCTGTGTTCTTCAGCCAACAATTTTAAAACACAAGACTAGTATCATTTAATCCTTAAAGCACTCACAAAGTGCAAAAAGGAATTGAAACGTTCACTTATCTTCGCTTCCTCGCTTCCAATAAATGTAATCACCATAGGTGTAGTGATAGTTTAAACAGTATTAAAGTGAGATGGTACCTTATCATGTGACCTCTCCACTATAGAGTCAGTGTGAGAGTTGTGAATTTTCAAATACATCCCACAGTTCATAGGACAGAAACACTTCCTAACAAAGAAAATTTCCAGCTAAAAAAAACCAGGTGAAATGTTCCAGAAATGGAAACATGTTCTGCTTTAAAGGCCAGGACTGTGTCCAGAGACACAATAACCAGAGACATTAGCCAACTGATAGGAGCAGACATATATTAGAAGTTATTCATTTCATCTCACCAAATGTGATGACCATTTCCATTTTCTTTTGAAAAATCCAATAGAGAAGTAGGTGCCTAAGGAGAAGAAAGGAAGTCAGGGAGCTGCCGCATGGTATTTAACCGACAGACCTTTAGCAAAGCAATGCTAATCAATACAGGGTTCTTGAGCTGTTTCCAGTCTGCCAGGTCAACAAGTGGTTGAATCCAAAGTCTGTTTGGTACGCTTCTTGAAGTACTTGGTGATTCATTTTCACTTAAGGGACCTTAAAATATTTTGCCAACTTTATTCAGCAGCCTGAACACCCCAATAGGTAGGCAGATATAGGTTCTGTTGCTGGCTCTGGTACTGATTCTTTGTGCGACACATCTCAATTTCAAGTAAATATTTACTTACCTCACTGGGTTGTCACGAGACCGTTTAAGAACTCCGGATGAAGGATGCTATGCAATGAAAACTTTACTGCAGATGTGTAAAGTGAGGCACAGAGAGGTGAAGTGATTTGTTGAAGATCACACAAGCCTCTGGCAGACCAAGGAGTTCTGCTGACTTAGCCCCCTACTCAGGAGCATGGATGACAGGAATGCTCCCAACATTACTTAACAAATGCAAGTAGCTCAAAATTAGTGGAGCAGTGGTAAAGGTACCACTAAGAACTTGGGTTCTGGATGGCAAAAAACTGAAGCCACACTGATTTTCTTAGCAGCAGCAAAGAGAAACTTCTTCTCTCACTCAGCAGCAAAAGACTAGCTACTCCTGGGTACCCACCTGATGTCCATCCTACCTTCAGCAGCCAGCCAGAAGAGAGATATTGGGGGGGAGGGGGGGCAATCTCCTATTTTAGCAGCTAGATGTAGGTTAATGATGATGATGTGATGCTGATGTCAATGTCATGACACTGAACTGAAACATACAATGCAAGTACTGTGAAGCAAGGTCAGGACACTGCTCTACTATTCTCTGCAACTCCACACACTAACTGAGTAGCCGGCTCTAAAGTATGAGAAGGCGGACCCAGGCCTTCAACACTAGAGAAGCAGTTACAGTCGTGTTCAGGCAGAAGAAAACTCCTTAAAGTCAGTATTAAGAACCCACAGTTCTGAAAACTGTCAGTTACTGTAAACTAGTTCTTTAATTCTCAGTCCTTTAGAGCAGGACAGGTAGGGGGTTCTTTACCACTCAGATATCTTGCTTAAAAGTTGAAACTGATTTTGTACCCAATTTATTAGAAAAGTTGAAAGTAAAAAAAAATTAGTTTAATATTTTACAAACTGTAACCTCTTAATCACGGAAATAATCTGGAGCTAACTCTTTACCCCATTACAACAACTCCTATAGTACAGAAATAATCAGATTAAGTGGTAGGACAGGAACATTCTGCTGCAGATTATTTTAATAAAATGGCTTTTTGCACCAGGAAAAAAGTTTAAAAACAATTTTTGAACAGAAGATACATGGGAGAACTGAAGTTACCTGATTTCTGTATCTAGGATCTAGTATTTCAGAGCATCGCTGGATAACTGTATGGTCTGTAGGAGTCGAACTACCGGATGGCGATAAACTGCTGGCTAGAGCTGTTTTTCTACAAATTATTTCTGGAACAAATACAAATAGCTCTTAAAGATTGTTGGAACTAAACCAAACATCATCTAACTGTAACGGTATGACAAGTACTCTTAAAATATCTAAGCAAAAGCTGACAAGCAGTCAAATACAACAGAGGAGAGCTTCATACAACAGATTGTACCAATCAAAGTTAATTTAACTGTTGAATTTAAGTAATCATGGATGCATTGGTAGCTGCACTGAGATCTGCATTTAGAGCAGGACTGTCAAACAAATTATTGAATTTAGTCTCCGAATTAAATGCAACAAACTCAGTCATCTGAAGATTTAAGTATTTCAAACATTTATTGAAATATGCAATGCTTCCTTTGAGATTTTGTGCATTTTCTTTCACATCTTTATGTTTTACTAGTTTAGAGCTGCAAAATCCCTCCAAACCCTTCACAAATACACATCCTCAGATAGTTCAAATGTGGCCAGTATCCAATATTTCAAACAATTATTTCACCTGATTCAGAATAACTGATCTGAGTTACACAAGGATAAGTTGTCCAAACTACATGGTCCGAGTATGCTTAAACACAAGTTGTATAGGAAGCTCTATGTAACATTAGTAGTGTTTATGGAAACGATCTGGTGAATCAGTTTTTCAATGCTATGAATTATGAAACGGTCCTTATATCAGCACATTAGAGATGCTTTTAATTAATGATTAGAGACAAGTGTTCTTGGACTATTTATTGATATTGTAATTCTTGATGAGGCACAGGACCTGCACAGAAATTATGGATGCAACTTTCTAGATTGGCTTTAAAAGATCACCAAGGGTATGTCTACAGTAATAAATTCATCCCCATCAGACTGATTTTTCTTGATTGACTGAGCAGTTAATAAAGACAAGTGTCTTTCACTCAACAATAAACATACTTCTAATCATTTATAATAACAGAAAAAAATAAACCCTTTGCAGCAGTTTATTAATTCCAATTTTTGCACCTATTTTTAAGCTATTTCCCCACCTTGCTTCTACTTCTTTATGGACATCCATCTAAAGTTACACGTTGATATTTTATAACAAATACTCCAAACTCAAGCAATGATCTAGAATATGGAATACTTTAATACTTGGAATAGCAATTACAGAATCACGTTACCTAACACAAATTAAGTAGCAGCTGCCCAGAGTTTGGAAAAATTGACTGAATTTTATCGGTAGATGACAGAAGAAATATAAAATAGACTGAAAGATTAGGTAAAGTACATAAAAAGGTAACAGTCATTGTCAGCTTTGAGATGTCAGTTCCTATACTGATAATGTACAAATAGTCTTCCAAGTGCTATCGTAACGAGCTTTGCATTCTCATGAAGATGATGTTGGAGGAACCTCATGAGATTTTTGCAGAAATGTTGGTAACATCTTGTTCTTTCCCAGAACAGGAGCACAAGCTCTGGACACTTCCACCTCTCCCACCTGGATTAAAATGTTTATAGGAAAAGGGTCAATTACTTCCCATCCTAACCCACAATATTGACACACGCTCTTGTCTGCAATACCCTCTTAAGGAATTAGAAACAGTCTTAATCCTTACTATTTGTTTCCATTTTCATTTAATCATTTTCTGCTTTCCTTAACCCAACAGAAGCAAGAAAAGCTCAGTGTTGTTAACTTATCCTCAGTCATACATCATCACTCCCGTAAATCAGCAGAAATGAGCACAGCTCTATAAATAGCATTAATGGCTGCCGCAAAAGCAGCATACAGAGCACAAAGCCCTTTTTTATATGCCCCATATTTGCAGTGGGTTTGCTTTTGCAAACATTTGTCAAAAAATAAATTTTAAAGTCAGGTCAAAAGAATTTTGGCACAATAGATACACCAAGATCACAGGGTTAGAATCAGTTCAATAATCCTCAAGTTAATATCATTACCATTGATGTTTTTCCCTCTGCTCCCCTTCTTTTTCTAACTTCTTTCAGGTTTCCTGACTTAACTATGGCTCGTGTCAAAAAACAATATGGGACCCACCACCACACCAACTCCCTCTTAATAGCCCAACACCAAACAGGGAAGAAAAGCTATCTTAAAGCATCACTGTAAATACAGGTTTGCCATTAAGACACTATGGCTATGTCTACACTGGTAAATTGGTTCAAATTAAGGAAGCTTAATTCGAACTAACTAAAGCCATGGCTACACTAGGCTTTAATTAGTTCAAATTAAGGGCTTCCTTAATTTGAACTAACAACTTTGAATAGGATATTAGACGCAAGGGTTAATTCAAACTAATTAGTTCGAATTAACCAATGTGGCCATGTTAGGTCGAACTAACTTCTTAGGTCGAACTAACCGGCCCATTGAAATCAAAGGAAATGGCTAATTCGAACTAAGCAAGTGCCATGAATGGCACTTGCTTAGTTCGAACTAATTTTAGTTAGTTCGAATTAAGTTAATTCAAACTAATTAAAATTAGTTCGAATTAGTTAGTTCGAACTAACTAATTCGAACTAATTTTAGTAAGTGTAGACATAGCCTAGGGCTTTATCTACATTAAGAAAAGCTAGATGCATAGTCTTCCATCTGTGGTTTGAGCAGGATTAGATACAGAGGTAAAAAGATTTGCACCTCATTCATGCTACAGCTACCAGAGTTATCACCACCAGAAGAAAACTATAGGTCAGAATTCCGCAACCATAAATACAGCTTAGATGTCTGGGAAATAGCCAAATGCCTTTACACTTCAACTGATGCTGACAAAGCCTTAAATTCACTTGATATACATCAATGCAGCCTAGAAAAACAGGATTAAGAGGCCCAGGCCAGCAGCACGATACATACATGATTACCTTGGCTGGAGCTGACAGGATGAGGCAGAGAAGGAGAGGAAGGATGAACAGTGAGAGAAGAACAGTTTGATTTGGAGCTGGTAGCAGTGAGCCTGGAGTCCTCACTGATCTAATAAGGAAATTATGTAGTTAAGAAAAAAAGAATCTAGCACCGTTGACAATAAACACACACAGCAAATATTAGATTAAGGAACTAAAACAAAACTACATAATCACATGGCTTCTCTATTTTCTGTGAAAGTTCAGCTAGTATTAACAACTATTAGTTCACATCCATTCAAGTCTGTACTTTATTTTCTGTTACAGTGGAACCCCTTTATGAGGATCCATTTTAGAAAAAGCCTTTTTGAATATACTGATAATGTTAATGCTACACCTAAACTGATGGAAAAAATGAATTTCACAAGACAGATGAGTGACTAGAAGGTCAAAGAAATGTCTGCTAGTTCTTGTGACGCTGGTCAGGACAGCCTGGTTATAACTGGTCCCAACAGCAAACCTGAAACACTTTAACTGCTGGGAGATATGTCTAGAGGAGCAGATAATCCCCTGTCCATGTACACATTGGTACTAGCTGTCATTGAGCGAAAAGGGCAGGACCAAGCACAGAAGTGCTGGAAACTGGTGGATATGTATGCAGAATGGCTTAACTGTGCCTTCACCACAACGACCAATGGTCCCATGGCTACAGTTATTTATACTGGCACTAGCTTGATGAGAGCTAGTTTGCAAGTACGGTATGTGTACCAGAGCGGGGACATCACACTCCTAGTTCATAGTGCAGAATCTCCGACATGGGAGAATCTCTCCTGACTTTTCTTCTCATTGTTTCAAGCCCCTGATCCTGCCTCTTCAAAACTCACCTTCTTATCAGAGTTATTCAGTTTGTACTTAACCTCCTTTGCTTTCTGAATAGCTTTCAACACCTCTACAGTGTCAAGTTCCTTTTCTGTGGTATTGATATTATCCAAACAGACCTGAAAAAAGATCCATTAAGACAAATTGTTAGGTTAAGCCTCAATAACAATACTGAACAAGTGATACAATAACTGAAGCAAGACATCACCACTATTTTGAGATCACCACTGTTTACACTAATACAAACAATTAAAATAATCTGGTGGTATAATGGCAAACTAAGTACAACCATAGGCCACTAAGCATGGCAAACCAGACCCCCCATCCTAACTTCCAAAGGACTGAGACAAGTTTTAATGAAAATCAAAAAAGCCAGAGAAGCTTTTTTCACACCTTTCTCATGAGAATTGTGTTTAAGCATAAATATGCTGCTTCACTGCAGATAGTGTCTTAAGATTTCTTCCCACCATGACACTATCAACAGTTTCATTCTCTAGATTAGAAAACCTCTACAAACTAATATCTTTGCACTAAAAAAAAAAAAAAAGCTGAACCAGCCACTTATTTTAGAAAACAGACAGCTTTTGGGGTACTGAATTCAAATAAAAATTCCATGCGACTTACCTCTGAGGCTCTGTCCCCAAATTGGGCTAGCACTTTGGTCCTGTAATCAGGAATGATGCTCAAGGGGTTGTTGGATAAGACCACCTTTTCTAAACATGGAAGGCTTCCTATGTTTCTTATTTCCTCAATCTGGAAGTATTTTTATATAAATGTAGGTGTCACTGAAATTTTCATTTTTTGAAAGTAAGCATATGTAGAAATGTGTGTAGACTAAAGTAAATGGAAAATTATAATAATGCTCCAACCACAAAACCCTGCTATATCTGTATTTTAACTAATTTATCTGAAACCACTCACTTTGAAATTAACTGCCCATAATCCAAAGGACAGGTTTTTTTTTTTTTTTTTAAAGCTAATGTTATTCTTGTGATGAAGCCAGGCAGTTACCTGATCTATTTTGTTGCTGCTCAGATCCAAATTGACTAGCGAGTACAGTTTGTTAAGGCCACACAGCCTTTGCAGGAGGTTTCCAGCTAAATTCAGAGTTTTGATGTTCCCAAGTTTTGCATGAACGCCTTCCAACAATGCAATTTTGTTGTAGGACAGGTCCAGATGAATGAGGTTGTAAAGATGCTGCAACACCAGAAGAACACAACAGCAACATTACATACCAATTCAGTAAAATTAAATTAGCGTGTATTTGAGATTTTGTGCCAAGGCTCACTCTAGCTGTGTGCAAGATTACACTGAACGCTAGCCAGCATTGCTTAAAAAATATGTGCATAGTATCTTTTATCCATGTGGGCCTGATGTGGGGAAGGAGAGATCCACCTGGCTCAGCTCTACAGACTCACATTGTAGAACATCCAACTGGCAGTGAAGACAAAATGCTAAAAGCTGCAGGGGAGCTGGTGAAGCAAGAAAAACCATACAGGAAAGAGAAAATGGAGGACTGAAATAGTATGTGGTGGAGCACGTGGACCTAAAAGAATCCAGCCCAAATTGTTTTTAAATGATGTCAGGATGTACTCTTCACAGTTAATGAAGTGTTCACAAGAATGGCAGTTAACACCAGAACTGGAATGAAACAGCTCTGTGCAATCCCATCTCAAGATTTTGGAGACAAAATTCAACCCTCAATAACATCACTGACCTGTAAATTCTCTACTAGCGATACATTATTGTGACTCAATTCCAGAAATTCAATCTTCGGAATTAGTTTCTGGAAGAAAAGAAATTATTTTTATGCAGAAGAATGCTTCTGTCAATTTGCCCATATTTTCCAGGCTGTCAGTTGATTAATGATTAAGAAAAATGTATATGTTTATGTCCTGAATCTCTGAAGTTTAAAAAACAACTCAAGAACCAAAAGACAATCACTCACTTGCCCAATACGGTAGTTCAGCAATATAAGTGGCACCATGCTCTTCTAGGAAAACATTAGCTTTGAGAAGTGAGGTCAAGTTCTACTTTGAAGTCCTGGCTTCACACTCAAAAATTATGTACTGTCTTCCATATAAACCATTAACTACAGAACCAAGTTCATTTGACATGTTTCACCTCAGTAGGGATGGGCATTTATGTAGCAATCTGGATAAAGCTAAAAATTCCAAGAGTCAGATCAACTTGAGACTCTTCTCGTATCTACAACTCATGCACAAACTTAACATCCCAAGGAAGCACTTACAGGGCTGCAATAAACTCTAGATCCCATATACACCTAACCTTCAAACTAACTAATATTGGAGAATTAAGGTCTGTGTTACTGATTCTCATTCAGAGACTTGGGAGTTATACTGCCTGCTTTTTTATATCCTTGTTTTGGTTCTCCCCAAAAAGCAGTCTTTGCAAACACTGAAGGAAGGAATGCCTTGTGGTTAAGGCTCTCAATGCGGACCCAGGAGATCCAAATTATTGTCTATGCCATAGACAAATCACTTAATCTGTACTACAGCTCCCCACCTGAGTTTTGAGGATAAGTATTTCCCTGTCTCACACAAGGGTTGTGAGAAAAATGTGTTAGTATTTCTGAGGTGCACAGATATTATAGCAATGACAGCTACAAAAACCACAAAAATAATTAAGTAAACTATAATTTGGGAGCTGTAGAAGCAGCATGGAAAGGAAAACAAAGGAAGCAATATCTTGACTGAATACTTAGGATATGGTCTTCATGTTCTAAAGACTTTTCATAGTGTATCACTGTTAATTGTGCTACTATAACTGGTTACGTTTGAGTCTACCTTTAAACACCAATATGTGAAGTCTGTAACATACAGTGAGAGTTTCAACCAAGAGAACATTGATAAAGTCCACCCCAGAACAGGATTTAATTTTGTATATCTGGATTAAAAATGAGATTCGTTTAAACAGTAAAAGTTTCAAAAGGTCTGCAGCACTTTTCTAATTCAGCAAATCATATATACAAATACAAACATGACATGCGACAGTGCCATTGGTTTGCCTGAGAGTAGAAACTACTGAATTAAAAAACAAACCTGAAATTTCACTGCTTAAATTGCAGTAAAAAATATTGCTTTTTTCATGATTTACTTTGTCAGTCTACAATATTAAGTTAAAAACAAAAAGTAAGTGCAAACAGAAACCTCTAAAAGAATTGAAGTTGCTGATGTAAATTTAAAGCCCTGCTGGGTAGCTAGATTGTTCCACAGCATGCTAGCTATATATTTTTTCCAAACAAGAAAATGTCTTGAAGACAAAGATCCATGAGGTCTCACCACTGAATCATCAATCTGAGATATGCTATTGTGACTCATATCTAAGGTTGTCAAAGTCCTCCATGTTGGGATAACTGCTGTCACAGGACAACTTGAAAGGGCACCCTCTGGCTCCCACTGGTCAAATTCAGAGGCCTCAGGAACTAGAATTTCCTGTTTAAGAGAGACATTAAAAAACATTATTAAAGCTCTATATCTATGCCATCAGGGAAAATTTAAGAGTTCTCAAAAGAAGTCTTGCAACAGTTCTCTAAGAACCGTTGCAAAGTGTTAAAGGACGCATTCAGATTAAGTTTAAGGATACTTAATATCTGGAGTGATAGGACTGAAAATTCCAAGAATTAGATTTATTTTGGACATATGGATGGGGAGTTCTGATAGCAGTAGCCAATCCAAGCAGAGAATCTGCATGAACCCTGTGATTATTGAGAAAACTACAGTTGTCAGGACTACTAGACACCCTTCAACTAATCAGAGGGCAGAAAACTGAATAACCAGGAAATAAGTATACAGTTATGGATCAAGTAACTACAGATCCCTTGTACTCTGATAAGGGTATTTTAAAATCTTTTAAATGTTTTATTTGTAAAGAGAGCTGTTAAAGAAGCAGCATGCTGGCAATAAACATTTCCTTCCAGTTTATGAAACTGATAATTACTTCCTAAGATAACACAGGACCCTTCAATCATATGGCTTTAATAGAAAAAAATCTGACATAGAAACACATGACTTCAGATAAACACTCCCACAATTACAATGCTTTTTGGACATGTTTCAAACAATTGTCAGTCTTAGAAAATTGCACTTACTTTCATCGAGGTTGCTGAAAACCGAACACTCAATGTGGCTAAAGTGTGCTTTGATGAAGTCAGTCCTTTAATAAGATTTGCACCGCAGTGATTTATCTGTTTAAAGGGAAAATACAGCCTCATAAAGTCAGTCCCAAGTACACGAGTATTAGAACAAACCATCATTAAGCAAAGAAGATAGGGACAGTTGGTGCACCAGGTGTTCCCCTGTACCAACACAGAGAGCATTTCCAGTGTTCTTCTGAAATCTCTTTTCCAGAAGAATACAACTGAGCAACAGAACCAAGCAAGAGCTGATCCAATCTGCTGCACTGTAATTTGGTGAGGCCAAAGCAAAGCAGAGAATGAAATTGGGGGGGTGGGGGGGGGAGAGGGAAGGGAGCAATCCCAAAGCAGCAAAATTCAGAAAGCTCCTCTCAACGAAGTTGCTCAGTACAAGCACATATTCTCATCCTGGTAACGTTACCAAGGCACCTTAACTGGACATAATACTTCCCTCTTACCAAATGGAAAGGACTCTTAAGTAAGTTTAAATATATTTACAGCAGCAGATATTGGATCATAACCCCTGTGCATTCTCAACATTTAAAAAGAATTAAGTGCCATAAGAATGGGGAAAGACAAGGCCGAATGCCAAATTTCCCAGTGACTTTATTGCATATGAACAATTAATGGATATTAAACCTTTTACTTCAAGTCATTAGGTTCCAGCCTGCCCCCTTTGGTAATGGCTGAAGGACATTGCCACCTGAGGTGTTTAGCGGCTTTAGTCTAGTTACTACCTGGCAGACAGAAGTCGACAACACGTGACCTCCACCAGAAATGGCACCATAGTCGGCAGGATCAGAGAGACAAGGTTTAATGGGTGTAGCAACTGAGTTCCTCTCACCCTTGGAAGTGGGGTTCTTCCAGGACAGAGACAATACTCTGTTGGGGAAGCTTGCATTATCATTGTAAAGAGGATGTTAATTTAGGGCGAGTACATCCAGTACTTTTCACAGTCAAATCATAAACCCCTCATGCTCTATTATTTTTCCCTTTCCATGTTCTTTTGTTAAAAAGTGATTGACCCCCATAAAATACCAAAACACACATTTTAGTTATTGTAAGTCTTCTGGATCTCCTCAAAGAGTTACTGACTTATTTCCCCACCCTATTTTAAATATCTTTATTAACAAAACACTACAAACACAGACAGCTAATGGGGGAGTTCTGAAGGAAATAGTTGCAGACTCTGTGCTTGGAGGTAGCATGCCCTGGTGAGTGAAGCGTTTGGTCCATCTGGGGATTGACAGGCTGATGGTTTGCTGTCTCTCTATGGGCTGTATACCTGAGCCTCGAGCCCCTGAGTAAGCACAGTGCGGGTGACAAGGCTCTATCCCTTGGAACTCTGATCAGTGCCTTGCCAAAGACAGTAAGGCTCCAACCAATAGAGGAAACTAACAGGTGTTTCAGAGACAGTTTGTAGAGGAAGTATGAGAGGCTTTCCTTTTAGGTTTCCTTTTTAGGTTCAATCTGAGAAGGTAAGGAAATAGCCAGTTTTGGGAAACACCAATACCCCCAGGTTCAAGGAAGAGTTGTGCTGGACTCAGACTTTCAGGCCAGAAGGGACCATCATGATGATTTAGGCTGACCTCCAAGAAATCAGAGGGTGAGGAAGTCAAAACAAGTCTTGTACCTTGTAACCAAAAGCGGCAAGAGTCTATAGCAGCACACCACATAGCTGGAGACAGTTAAGGATGGACAGGCTGTGGCTGCCAGAGAGAAGATGATCAAAAAGAATTCCACATATCTAGAAGTTTCAAACTGATAGCATGCCCTCGACATGTAAACCATAGAAGAATCTTCTCAAGCTTCAGGAGGTCCAAAGGAATGGAAAGATATAAAGAACACACATGCGAACAGCAATTGGCTCAATCTGTAAGAAAATCAAGCTTGCCCCAAAAAAGGAACAGACAATCCTTGTTGGAGAGTCAATACTCAGAAGAATCAAGGGACAGGTGGCAAACAGGATGATGTGCTGCCTTTCCAGAGCCAAGACAAGAGATGTCACTAAATGACTGGATAGGCTTCTGAAATCAACGTGATAGGATCCATCGGTGAAGCTTCATATTAGCCCTAATGACACTGTTGCAGGATATCACACAAATAGAAGGTGACTTCAGGAAATCCGGAAGCTGCCAAAGGGAAAAAAAAGGCCAAACAATCTTCTCTGAGATCCTTCCTGTCGCAAAAGCAAGAAGACAAAAGGTAGAAGATCCTGGGAATGAATCACTGGCTAGGTAAGTGTGCAGTGCAGAGCATTTTGGTTTTGTGGAACACTGATTCACATTCTATGAGGTAAGGGGGGCTGTATGTTTTGAACAGCCTCCACTAAACTAGAAGGACCAATTTCCTCAGGGACAGGCTGACCAGAACAGTCAGTAAATGATTAAATAGGAAAAGAAAGAAAAAAAGAGGGAAGATCTGAGCATGGAGCTCAAAATCAAGATGATAAAAACCTGCCTTATTTATAACGACACATTCAAGGTGCTCTATCTATTAAGTTTACCAAAGAAAAGATTAAGAGGTAATTTATACAGATAACAATTACCTATACAGGAAACAAACATTTGATAATGTGCTCTTTAATGCTGAAGCTAGACAAAGTCAGAGTGGAAACAAGGTGCAAATTTTTAAGAGAGAGAATAATGAGCCACTGGAACAACTCACACAGGGTTGCGTTGGATTCTCCATGATAATTTATAAATCAAGATTGGCTGTTTTTCTAAAAGACATGTTCTAGGAATTATTTTCAGGGAATACTGTGGGCTGTGTTATACACAAAGTCAGAATAAATGATCACAGTGGTCCCTTCCGGCCCTAGAATCTAGGAATCTATATTGACTTTATGGGTCTAGGAGTTCTTTTAGCTGATTCAATGCTGCCTTTAGTGCATTTGCCATAATAATGCCAGTGTCCCTGCATTTTTAACCTTTGCTGTACTCCCAAAATGGACGTTCACTATTGCTTCACATCTCATAAGGTACAAATGTTAGCAGGTCTCCATTACATGTATATTTGGTCTGATCAGCAAGCTATGAAGTAATACACTAAATGAATGACTGAAGTTCTATAAGAAACTTGCTAAGTGGTACTAATGAATATCAGACCAATTGTAAATAAATTTTGCAAATTAGCAAGTAAACTAACAAGCACAATACCACATCACGAAGTGCACTGGGGGAAATATATTTTATTTCATTCTATATTTGTAAGTATTTGGTATTTTGAAAAGTAAAGGATGTTTTAGTAGTACGAGACCTTCTTAAAATTTTTTTGTTATTAGATCTTTTCGAATAAGGAGGGAGATCACCACTATTGCGTCTTGATTTTTATATTCAAGACAAAATTCAACTGTAAATTTATTAGGAATCTTGCTCTTTTGGGGGACTGTACAAAATAATCTGTCTAAATATCTAGTCTGGCATCCATTTTTTCCAAACAAGAGAAAGTGGTATTTGTCTCAATTATTAACAATAAATATAACACCCTGAAATTACTTCTAGTGCCAAGCCAAAGTAACTGATAGTTCACCAATACCAAAGATACAGTGCAATATTGACTTTTTTTTGAATAGCCATTAGAAAGTTACTGAGCAAACAGTATCTCAACCATACCTCTATCTGATGTAGAGATTTAAATATTGACAAATCAAAAGGTAAGAGATGCTCCTGAATGTTGCTGGTTCCATAAGGTCCCTCTGTCCCAGTTACCTGATAGTCAAGATTAAAGATGGAATTAATGCACAAAAATCAATTCACACACACACATCTGTTTAACAGAGTCTATTGTAAATTACAGGAACTGAGTCATGTAAACTCAATAACTAAGAAGAATGTTCCCAAGTGTTGAACTTTCAAAGAAATTAAAGGATTCCAGTATTAATGACACTTGAACATAATTTCATGTTTAAAAAAACAGAAGGCAAGAATTCAAGGCAAAAGCTAAACATACAGAAAGCAAGGAGCTAAACTTAGGCAGGTGTACACGTATGAAGATGCTACTATGCTGAAGGACAGCGTCTCTTGTCAGCATAGTTCGGTAGCTGTGTTGATGGGGGAAATCCTCTCATCGACACAGTGCTGTCTACACGGAGTATAGGTCAGTATAACTGTCATGCAGGGATGGGAATTTTCACACCCCTGAGCAAAGTAGTTACAGCAATGCAAGTTTAAAATAGGTTGGTCCACTGCTGACACCTTATTCTTATGTATGGAGTTGCAGCAAAGACTTTATAGTTAAGAGGTAACTAGTTTCCACTCTAAACTAATTGACATCCTAATCCCCACTCACTAAAAATAAATTCTCTTTTTTTTTTTTTTTTTTTTGGGGGGGGGGGGGGGGGGGGCCCAGGAGATTCAAAGTTGTGCCTATTTCTATCCCAAAGTTAGAAGTAGGACAAGGTATTTCCAAGTTGAGAGCTTGGGGAAAAGTGAGAATTCTCTCAAATTTCTGCACCTGAAGTGCGAATCTAGAAACGCCAAATTGGTCTTCTTTGCTTGTCTTCAATTAGTATTAGTACTAACACAGATGGGTTCAGAAACATTATGAACATCTGAATTTGAGATGTCTACATGGTATCTTGGACTCTTCTGGGGTTTGTAAGCTCTGAAGAAGCTGACATGCTCTAAATAACCCATCAGAAAAAAAAGCACTGGGGCCAAAGAACAGTCCTCTCGCTCTCTAAACCTGTGTAAGTTCTATAGCATTGGAGCTGCAGGGCTGAAGAACTGGAACGCTCCATTAAAACAGAACTGAAGGGACATCTTTGCTTCCACAGAACACAAACGCTTCTGATGACACGTCCATATGCTTCCCAGCTGCTCACATTTGCCTATTAAGGGACTGGACTCCCTGATCACTGCAGCAACACTGTTAACTACTCTTACTTCCAAACAAAAAAAATTGATCTGGGTTTAATTACGTGTGCAAGCGCATAACACGAGTGCTTTGATCTCTCAAGAACATCAGACAAAATCAAATGTAAATAGGCAATTACGGCCATGTCGACACTGGCACAAGATTTAAAGGCGACATGAAGACGCCAAATTAATAAGAGTGGAGGAGCATGTTCATATGACACTCCTTGCTCCAACTTCTTGCGTACTCATTACTAGCTGTTAGTTTGAATGCAGAAGTGTTGCACTGTGAGTAGCCATCCCACAGTGCAACAAAGCGCTGTCTTGTTCTCCCATGTTGCAACGCGACTCCTTCCCTGCCCTCCTTCTTGCAAAGAAACAGGAAATAGTTTTTGTGCCATTTCTTTCTGCTTCAGGCATGTAGTTTGCTCATTTCTGCAGTATTATCGACAGCGTTTTGAACACATCTCAGCTTATTTTGCAGTATTTCCAGCAGTGCAGCAGGATCAGCAGTGCAAAAATGACCGATGTTACTGAGATTGCCCTGCTGGAAGCCATCCAACGAAATAGTTCTCATTTCCTACAGGCAGTAATGCTCCATCTGCAGTCTATGGACTGCCGTTTCTGGGCCCGGGAAACAAGCAGAGAGTGGCGGGATCCCATTGTGCTGATCATGTGGGCAACACGTTTCATAAAGGGGTCGTCACAAAGCTTGACCAGAATGCAGCAGTGGTGAGGCAACCACATACTGCGCCTGCCCCTATTTCTCCTTGGTCGGTGGTGGGAGGGATTAGCTACCACAACTTATGGTGCTTTCTCCAGGGGCTGTAGGGGGGCCTGCTGCGACCGCACCTCTTCCTAGAGTTCAACCAGGCACCCCCGGTTGTTGGACTGCTTGCGCAAGATCTGCAGCATCTCTTGCTGCATTTCACAATCCTGCTCCCATGCTGCTTTTCTGTCCTCAGAGAGGGATAGCTGCCATGCCCGGATCTCCGATTCTGCCTCTGCAGAAGAGCACATAATCTCGGCGAACATGTCATCCCGAGATTTACGCTTCCTCTCCCTTATCAGGGTAGGGCGCTTTGCGGGAGTTGAGTGTCCCAAAGTCAGTGAATCCACTGTAAGGAGCAAAAGACACAGGTCCCATTGTTAGGTGAGGCAAAGAAATGCAAGGAGTCATACAATCCCTCCCCCGATTGCTGCAAACTGTACTTTTAAAAAACCATTCCACTTTGAACAGAACACACGAGCTGGTAAGACAGCTCAGAGTGCCTTCCATGCGACGGTAAGCTTGGGGGAACCAATTATCCCCAGGAGCTGCCCCCCTTCACCCTCACCTAACAATCGGAATAGGAGAGGTATAACGGTGGAGAAATACAATGTGCTATGCAGAGCCCATTATGGGAGGGAGAGGAGATGAAATGATCAGAGGGCAATTCCTTGTTTGGTGACTATTTGTGCACCATATTCCCTAGGCGACCATGTATGTCATCAGTCTCCTGAGGCTTATGCTGTCCAAGAGGGAACAGCTGCTGCAATCTGTGGGTAGCATGCCTGGTCCATATACCACCCTGCAGTGTGCCACGCTCAGGCCTTCAGCTTTAATAACCAAGTGGTGGGGCATGGTTTGACCGTGCTGGGGTAGAGAAGTCCGGCCTCCCCAGAAATCATCTTGCAGGGATTCGTAAATACCTGTATGATAGCTTTTGATCATTTCCCCGGAGGATAACCAAATCATCCGCTTGCACTTCAAAACTGTTCAAGTAATTCCACTGGGACAGGGGAGTGATGCATGCCGCAAGGTATATCTGTGATGGCAGCCTTCCTCCCCCACCCCCTTCACACCTCTGCCACAGCACCCCACAGTTTCCCCCCTCCAGCACACCCTCCCTCTCCTCTCCACCTCCCATATGCTCTGGCCAGCTGTGTTCCTCAACACCCCATGGCTATGCATCCTCCTGCTTTCTCTGTGCTGATGGCCCAGGTCCTCCCACTGAGCTGTCTCCGCCGGCTATTACTGGAATGCAACATGAAATGAGAGTAGCATAGATCAAACACTCACCTGAAGTGTCTCCCCCACATCACGGATCAGTGATGCCATTCTGAGGTTGGACAGGCTGTTCCAGGATGACGAAAATCTCCCGGCTGCCTGGGAGAACTGACACTCCGCTCTCCCAAACTCCATTTTCTTCATCCTCCAACTCCTCCTTGTCCACAGAGTTGTCCTCATTTGCCCTGGAGTCCTCACAGGTATCGATGTTCCAAGACAGCACGCTGGTTGGGTCACAACCAAGAATGGCATCCAGCTCCTCATAATACCTGTATGTCTTCGGTGTGGACCCTGAACGACTGTTCACCTCCCTAGTCCACTGATAAGCCTGGCAAAGCTCCTTGCTTTTAATGTGGCATTGCTGCGTGTCCCCTCTCGATCATGCCATGTGAAATTTTCTTGTAAATGTCCCGGTTCCTTTTGCTGCTTCGGAGGTGAGCGAGCACCGACTCCTTGCCCCACAGGCTGATGAGATCTAAGATCTTGGGACAGCTCCAAGTTGGGGCATGTTTGCTGCACACTGACGCCATTACCTGCTCTGGTGAAAAGCTCTCCAAGCTGCTCGAGCAAGAAATGGAATTCATATGTTCCCGGGGCTGCAGGGAGGGGAGGAGCTATGGGTTGATGACGTGGACAGGTAGAGGTGGCAGGGGCTGAATGCAAAACTGCAAGAACGGAATTGTGGGCTACATCCCAGAGGCCAAGAAGTTTGCATTCTGTCTGCACTGCCATTAAATCAAATTACTAAAATCAACCAAAACACTACATCTCATGTGGGGGTGGAGTTACGAAGCCGACTTAACACATCGTTAACTTCGACTGTATGGACATGTGAGTATCATGCGTGCACTAGAGGGTCAACATAAGCGGTGTTACATCAACCTTAGCTCTCATTGTAGACCAGGCCTAAGATTTAAGGTTACCCTCCCAAAAGTCACAGGGTCCCATTCAAAAAACCAGCATAACCCTGGCTTTGCCACCAGAGTTGCAACAACATAGTAGTCTCACTCCAGCTTAAAAGTCTGCATGGTACTTTTACAACTGGACTTCAGAAGCTGCATGTTAAATTGGACAGATTTAAATCAGAAGTCAATTTAGAGAGCGGAAAGCTGTTCTCTCTCTCTCTCTTTTTCCCCCTTCTACAAAGGGTAAAATAATAAAACCCAGTCTTTTTAATTATGCTGAACACACTCATTTTGGCAGATGAGGAAAACCATTTCTATGTCATTTTTAATTTGGTAGAAAAAAGTCTGCCTTGGCTCCAGGCTGAACCTAACAATTTTGAGGCTGTTACATGATTATTATTAAGATAAAGCGCTAAATTTGGCCTTTAGTGGAAACTCAGTTGCAAGCTAAACTATGGAACAGTTTCTATTTACAATTTTACAGACATAAAACAATGAGTGAGAACGTCAGATGCAGGGGTTTTTAGGTCTACATTCAATGGACAGCGTAAGAAAGTTGTGTGCCCCCCAAAGGCCAACCAAAACTCAAAGACTCAGTGGCTGTATGCCTATGCACAAGGCACTTCCGCGGGGCTCTGGGGAGGCCATGTCATGCAGGAAATTATCAGCCACTATGTGTCGTTGCTTCTGGACACAAAGTAAAAATTTTAGAGCATCTAATCAGCCTTAATACAGACGTTTCCACGCTTTCAATGAATTTAGTGACACTGACAGCATGCTTAATCATTAAGTTCTTGGGTATACAAATGAAGACTCCAAAAGAACTGCAGGCAACAATGTCTACATTATTTACATCAATATATTCTACCTTTAAATATCTGAGTCTACATGTGAAATCCAGAATATGACCTAGATCGGTTTTGGCGTCTCCATTAGCACACGTAGGTTTCCCCTGCCGCAACTGCTGAGTGATAGCATATAACTGCAATGGTCTGATGCTGAAGACCTCTCCAGCCATTAGCAATTGTTCTCCTGAAAAACAAGGGTACAGTGATGTTAAACATGTCCTAATATTTTACGATTTCACACAAAGAGAGAAACTGTGATGTCCAATACAGGAAGGGGCAATAGAGGAGAATTATGGTAGTGGTAGCTCTCTCAGGCTGGAAATTTAACTGGCTGTCTTTTACACCCTCGCTCTGAGTTAAGTATTGAAGCATTATCCACTTACATTTTAAATGAGTTTTTGATGAAAAGAGCAGTTACTTACCAGTAACTGTGGCTCTTCGAGATGTGTTGCTCATGTCCATTCCCAATTAGGTGTGGACTCCGCTTCATGCACGGTCACCAGAAAACTTTTTGGCCTTAGCATATCCTGTAGGGTTGGTCTCGGTGATCCCTGAAGTTCTGCGCACATGCTGCAGCATACGAGGTGCCGCCGACCCTATACCCCCTCAATCCCTTCTTTCTGCTAACTCTGAAAAGTGGGGATGGAAGGTGGGTGTGGAATGGACATGAGCAACACATCTTGAAGAACCAGTTAGTGATAACTAACCACTCCTTCTTCGAGTCATTGCTCATGTCCATTCCCAGTTCCGTGACTCACAAGCTCTACCTTGGAGGTGGAAAGGAGTTAGGCCTGTAGAGCTGCCATCCCAAAGCTTGCATCATCCCTTGTCTGCTGCTGAAGGGCGTACTGGGACATGAAGGTGTGGTATGATGACCAGGTGGTGGCTCTGCAGATCTCGTGGACTGGCTCCTGCACAAGGAAGGCTGAAGATGAAGCTTGGGCTCTGGTTGAGTGCGCTGTCACCTATCCAGACAATGGCATTTGGCTTCCTCACAGAAGGCTTTGATGCAGGCAGTGATCCACAATGATATCTGCTGGGATGATACCTGCAGGCCCTTCAGCCAGTCTGCAATGGCCACGAAGAGCTGGGTTGATTTCCAAAATGGCCTGGTGCACTCAATATAGAAGGCCAAGGCTCTTCTGAAGTCCAGCGTGTACCATCTCCATTCCTTCTCCATCGCTTGGGGTTTTGGGGAAAAAAAAAAAAAAAAAAAAAGACAGGGAGAAGGCTGTCTTAGTTATAATGAAACAGAAACACAACCTTACACAGGAAAGGCCAATGTGGTCTCAACTGCACCTTATCTTTATAGAATACTGTGTAGGTAGTCTTTGAGACCAGCACCCTGATCTCAGAGACCTCCTAGCTGAGGTGGTGGTGATGTTCACCATCTCCCTCTTGATCTTCAGCAGTACCCTGTGTACCAGGAGCACTGGCAGAAAAATGTGTATGAGGGGCCCTGACCATTTCAGCAGGAAAATGTGCAATGGAGAACACCTCCTGAGTCCCTGAAGAGAGCAGTTAAGTGGATGCTTGAGATTCCATAAATTGGCAAACAGGTCCACGTGGGGATGACCCAACCTGCCAAAAATCTAATGAGTCACTGTAAACTGATAATAGGAGCCAACCACCACAAACAGAAGGAGTTTCCTGTGGTTTGCCCGGATTGACACATGAAAGTATGTGTCCTTCAAGTCGAGAGTGGCATACCAGTCCCCAGGATCCAAGAATAGAATAATTTGGACAAGGGAGACAATCTGAAATTTTAACTTTTTCAGAAATTTGTTTAGGTGCCATAAGTCCAGGACAGGCCTTAAATCTCCTTTTTGTCTTAGGATTAGGGAAGCATCTGAAACAGGAGCCTTTCCCTTTCTCATCTCTTGGCACCTTTTCTACTGCCAATATTATCAGGGATTTCACCTCTTGCCCTAAGAGCTGCTTGTGAGATGGTTCCTGAAGAGGGACAGGGAGAGAGGTGAGTGGTTGGGAGGCTGGGAAACAAATTGGAGGGCATAATAAGATGAAATTATATCCAGGACCCATCTATCTGATGTGATCCTGGACCACTCCAGTTGGAACCTTGTTAAGCAGTCTAGGAACGGGAGGGAAGGATCCTGTGGCTGGGCTGGGACACTGTCCTGGAGCTCACCATCAAAATTGCCACCTTTGGTTGTTAGAGTAGAAGCTCGATGAGGAGCCTGGGGTACTCCTTCTCCTAGGAACTCTGACTCTGTCCCTCTCTCTTGCCCGTTAGGGCCTTTAGGATTGGAATCCTTGCTGCTGTTGCTGTTGGGGTGCATGCAGGCAAAACTGACACCTAGAAGACTGCAACGCATACAAGCCCAGAGAGCAGAGCGTCATTCTCGAGTCCTTGAGGCCATGCAGCTTCACATCCATTTGGTTGGAGAACAATGCCGAGCCATTGAATAGGGGGACCTGAACAGACTGTTGGACCAGCTGTGACAAACCTGAGGCCTGCAACCAGGAGGCTCGTCACATCATAATGGCAGAGACAATAGCCCTCCCGGCAGAATCTGTAGCATTCCAGGAAGTCTGCAGGGCTGCCCTGGCTACTGTAATGTCTTCCTCCATCAGGATGTTAAAGTCCAACACCTAGTGCTGGGAAAGAGATTCCCTGAGGCACTTGAGGAAGTTCAGAGGGCCTCCTGGTTAGCAGTTCTAAATTACATGCTGGCCATCAACTAAATCTTTCTGTCAAACAAATCGAGCCTCCTGGCTCTTTATTTTTGAGGGTAGAGGCGAGCTGGCCCTCTCTCTTTTTTTGTTTTGCCACATCTGCCACCAGAGTACCCAGGACAGAGTGGGTATACAGACATTCAAACCCATTTGCAGGTATGTAACACTTTTTCTCTGCACTTTTTGAGGTGGGGGGTACAGAGGAGTGGATTTACCACCGTGATTGCATGAATTTCAATACACAGTCGTGCACTGGGAGTGCTACCATTGTTGGGGCTGCTGCCACCAGAACATTGAAGAGGGAGTCTCGGGCTTCCCTCAGTTCCTTTACCTCCAAGCCCAAGTTAGAGGACATCCTCTTCAAGAGGTCCTGATGGGCCTTAAAATCACCCAGTGCAGATGAAATTCCCTGAGCCACTGCCTCGTCAGGGGATGACGACAAGGAAGGGCAGGAGACTGCAGATGGAGCTCCCGAGGAGCCCTCCCCTGGGTCTGTATCCTACCTCGGGATGCTGACTGCATCCCTGAAGACCTGAGGAAGAAGGGTCCTGTCCCTGTAGGGGAAGCCCAAGGAGCCCAATGTGGCCACTGGGCTGGCCAACCTCGCAGTGGCGATTGACTCACAGGCAAGGTAGGGGCAAGTTTAAGCTCGTGCTTGTCATGGTTTCTCCTTTGGGGCTCCATGACCCGCTGCTGGAGGACCTTGAAGATGGGGATCTGGCATTCTTCTCAGTATGGCGCTGCATCTTCTTTGAAGTGTGCCTCTTTGCAGACTCCAAGGAGATGCTGCCGTGCCACAGGCAGTGCCAAGGCATTGGCGACCACTCCAAAGCTAAGCTCAAACATCTGTCTGATCCTGTTGACACTGAGGACTTTCTGTGCTGTTTGCCTTCTGAGCACTTCTTTTGCAGCAACTGGGTTCTACATCACTTCTTTCTAGGGGGTGAACTAGACGAGGGAGGACGGAGACTGGTGTCAGCGCTGGACCTGCACACTGCTGAGCAACAAAGAAAAGGAGCAAAGTCCACGCCACGGCAACGTGGTACCGGGGACAGTGAGTTGTGCCAACGCGCCACAGAGCAGTGCTGAGGCTGCAACAACGGTACAGCAGCTGAGTGTGTCTTGGTTGGAGAGTTGGTGACCAGTCCTAGCACCAGAGTCTCCTGTAGCAGCATCAGGCAGCACCACAACGGAAAGCTCATCTTTTGCCCCGTTTGGACGAGTAGGCATAGGCAAGGCCAATGGGGCTCGTACTGCCTCAAACCCCTTGGGTGTTGACAGGGTCAGTAACATGGACGCTTGTACACCGCCCAGTGTCGGGGTGGATCCCTTGAGAGGAGATGCCTGAGGGCCATTCTCAGATGCAACCCACTGTTGGGCTTCACTCAGTGCTGCCGTCCTGGCTAGTACCAGTGAGCGACCTCGATCAGTCTGCGGCTTCCTTTTCTTAGCCGGTGCCAAGGCGGTGCTGATTGGGTGCTCTGCAATGACAAGTGTGGCGTCAAAACGGACAGTTCCAATGCTGGTCTTAGCGCCGCTTCCATCAGCAAAGCCTTCAACTAGCTATCTCTGTCTATCTGTGTCCTTGGTTTAAGGGACTTGCAGATCCAACATTTATCTGATCTATCTACTTCCTACAGACACTTTAAGCATTTGCCGTGGTGGTTGCTCTGTAGGAAGGCCTTCCCACACACTGTGCAGGGTTTGAAGCCCAGAGACTGAGGCCTCCAGGGAACAAGTCCCTTTCGGGACTTAAAAGTCCTTAACAACTACTATAACTACTACTATTCAAGTAACTACACTACTTAACAACACAATAATAGCACATAAAGTTCAACAGGACACTTGCAAAGAGCAATTCCACGGGGGGAAAGGACCTGATGAGCGAGGGCCAGGGGCACATCTTATACCGCAGACCGAGCCTTGGACGAGAAGACTGGCCCTACGGGATATGCTAAGGGAAAAAGCTTTTCGGTGACTGTGCATGGAGGCGCATGCACACCTAATTTGGAGTGGACATGAAAAACAGCTCGAAGAACTAAAAATTATGGACTACTTGGATCAGAAAATCTAAATGTTTAAAAGAGGTCCTTCAGCCACTATAGGCCTGAGCCTCCTAACCAACTTAAAGGCACACACTCATTACCTTTAATGGAAGCAGGATCAGACATATTGAAGTCCATTTAGCTAATGTAAAAGATCACTCTTTCTCCAAGCTATCTTTCAGAGAAATTCCCTAACAATTAACACTAACCATTTTGTTTGTAGAACAGTTCTCCTGTCTATAAAAAATTTACAGACCTCACAGTATTTGCTGTATACAATGGGGAATTATAGAAAACATTTATAGTGGCTATACTGGTTGGTCTAAGAGCTCCAACTGTACTCTCAATGTCAAAATGAACTCCCACTATCTGAAATATAGCATGCATCCCATCTATCCTGATTTTCCATCACATTTCTTCAATCCCTTCTGACTCTAGTAGTCTTATTTTGGACTGGTATTCAAAAAGTAAGAAACAGCATAAGCTTATCCGCTTACACAGGCACTGGAAAGTTCTTTTCCGACTATTGCCAATAAACAAGAAATAGTACACCAATCTGGAATTAACTTCCCTTTCTCACTCAGAGGCAGCAATTAGACTTTAGGGACAGGACAGGGCACCAGCTCTCATAATGAACTCTATTAATTATGGATGGGATTTTCCAAAGCACTCAGTCAATGATTCTCCCTCCCACCCGGCTTCAATGGGAGCAGCGTTAGACTAGCTGGGAAGCACCTTTGGAAATATTATCCCAAGTTCTGAAGTTACGAATCAGTGCCACGGTCTACTTTGCTGCCATACATCAACGTAAATCTAGAGCAACTCTACTGATAGAAACCAGGTTGCATGTGCTGAAAGTCAGGACAGAATTTTGTCCTGTAACTACTATTTTAAAGAATTCTGTTTCAAATGGACTATTCAGAAAATAGTGGTTTTAAAACTTCACAAGTTCCCTATTGCTGCAATCCAGACCAGCTTCACTGGCAGCAAGAGCATAAGGTAACTCACTGCACTAATGGAAAAGGCATTCCATTTCAAGTATCAGGAAAGAAGGCCTTTTAACAAGCTGACTAGGATGCATTCACAATGCTATAATTATGAAGGAAACTAAGCTATTCTGTTAGATGTACGAAGTTCCTACAAATTCATGTGCAGTGAACAAATTAAGTTACAATTCAGATTACATTACAACCCCATTAATTAATAAACATGTGCAAGTTACAAGGGGAAGTGCTGGAATAAAATGCCACATCAAGGGATTTGATGAGTTTCCTGGCGAGGGCATCCTGGGCTTATCACATCAGAGTTCTAAGTGTAGGAGATGTTCCAGTAAGTCCATTCCAAGAGTTGGAGAGCTCAGAATCATGGTGGTACCTATTTACTGCATTTCAGTGGGTAGTCACACTGCTGTTGAGAGCATCTCCACAATGCCCCAGGATTGCTCAAACCAAAATACATCTGGCCATGGAGAGCATACAGTAGGGAAGAGTTGAAAACAAGAGACAAAGGGCAAGTACAGTAAAAAAGCACAAAACATTCAAAAGGGAAAGCTATATCTGGCTGCCTGGAGACACATCACATCATGCATATTCATGTACAATGTAATTAAGAAAATTTGCATATGCATAGCAAATGCACATGATTATTCTGTTAAATTCTAGACAGTTCATTACAGTACCTTTGTGAAACAGCTCTTCAGCCAATGCAGCTGTGATCCCATTGATTTCCTGCAAAGAACAAATCACTGTAACCAATGTAAATGTTTTCCATTCTTCAATGCTTTAACACTTCTGACATTTACTGGAAATCTCCTTTTCCTGCTGTGTTAGATCTTCAGAAATATCTTTAAAACTGAAGTATTTAAACCATAATTATGTCTTTTTTTAAAATACTGAAGATACTTTAAGGCAACAACCTGCAATAATTTAAGATTCAAATAGTATAAAGTAAGATAAAGAAAGACAGCATTAAATTACAGTTAAACAGGTACATTAGAATAAATATTACCAAGAATATCAGCCCTGCTTGATGTAATCTCGTTTCTTAAATAAATTCTAGTAACCACTCTTTGCTGAGAAATGGCAATTCCACTATTTTGAAAAGACGTCTTGGAATAAGAGATTCATTTATTACACAGTCAAGACTCCCACTTCTATGTCAAACTAAAACAGCATGCTGCTAACATGGAAAAAGTGCCTTCTTTGACTAGCATACGTCTCAATAGAAGAATAGCTATAGAAAAAACAAATTCATTTCTTGACTTCTCTTTGTTACACTTTCTTTTTGACAGCATAAGTGCTGTCCACCCCACCCTGTTTTGGCATCACTATTAATGCAGCTCCATGAATCAACAGGTAGGTGTATAGACAACTTTGGAAGGAAGGATGAGGCCAAAAGAATTTCAATAGAGAGATGTCAACATTTCTGCCTCCCGCATCTCCATAAAGGAGGGGAATGAAAGGCACCAAAATGGGAAATGAAACTATTTCCCATTCATGATGAACAAAGGTCCTATGGAAATTCAGAGGCAGTCTGAACACAAGGCAACAGTAATAACAATTATTTCACTAATTCTCCGTTAGACACAACGAAAGCCTGCAAAAACAGCACCAAAAGTAACCTGTAGTATTTATCTAATTTATAAGGGAAGAAGTAACAAAAGGAAAATGAATCTTAATTCAGTACTCATCCAGAAGTTTACTTTCTTCACAGGCACCTTTAATGCTTAACAACAAAGGGATAAAGCCACTGTGACGGAATGCACATCTGTGCAGCCCTTGGGCGTGACCTGTATAATCTTTCTGTTCAGTTTTGCAGTGTAATTGTGTTATTTGATGACAATTACACTATACCAGGTTCCTCTGTGAATGCTCAGAACATATGCCACGTGATTACCAGGGTGCCATGTTCCCTGCTGCGACATGTATGTATAGATGTGAAGCATGTTACAGGGTTCAGACTCTCAGGGCTGTCTCTAGCACAATGGCTGAAAATTTACACATCAAAGGGAATGCTAATGCCCTCCCCTGCTCAGGTAGGAGTGAAGAGAATCTCACAACAGGACAGTGAGGAGGAGGGGCTGTGAGCAGTTTGTTAAAACAAAGACAGAGACTGTGAAGGAGGAGAAGCTGCAGGCTTTCAGCCTGGGAAGACACCATCCTGCAACCAACCTCAAGCAAGATCGGGGCCCTGCCTAAGAACAGGCAGAGAATGGCTGCAAGACATCAGACAGCTGAACACCATGTGCATAATCTTGGACTCTGAGGTTAGCTTAGGTGAAGATGTTAGAGTAGTATGCGGTTTATACCTTTTATTTGATAGTGGTCACTCCTGACTCATTTGTAACATGTTGCTGCCTTGATTGGCCATATTCTCACTTGAAATCAGACTCTGATCAATAAACTAGTAGTTGTTTTACCTAAAGCTGTGTGGTCTTTAGAGTGTGTGGATGTGGGAGGCTGGGCACAATCCACTTCTTTGTTAAGTGGACGGACTTGAGACTAAGGCGATTGGGAGTGGGTCCCAATCCCTGTAAGGCAGTGGCTCCCAGTGTAGTGTCTGGGGCTGGGTGTGCTCGCTTGGGGACCAACGCCTGTGTGGCTAGTGGATTTACACCCACTGCCTGGGACCAATTACACGCTGGTGGCTGGTGTGGACTGACTCAGGAGTGAGCGGTCACCCAGCAGAGCGGGGTAAATTGGGGTTCAGGAGCGGGGTTCAAGTGGTCATAGCAGCACATCAGACTGGATTTGGGGAGCAGCCTGTCACAGCCACAAAGAGCCAATCAGCCTGCAAGTTATTTTGCGCAGTTATTTTAGAAAATATGTTCCTAAAATATAAGCTGAACTGAAACTCAACTGAACATGGATGAGTCTAAAATCTTCATACAAAATAATATTAGGACCAAAAGCTACAAAAACTGCCATTCTAAAAAAAATAAGTCAGTGGCACAGAATTATTGTCTCCTGTTTTAGATGAACAAAGTACATCAATAATACTTAGCACATATGTACTTGATGACAAAGCTGTATAAACACCAGTTAACCATCAGCACATCCCCTGTGAGGTAGGAAACTTTTTCCATCTGTACAATAGGAACAAGGTAAGTGACTTTGACCAAGACCACATAGCAATGAGATGGAGGGTAAAGAGTCTCTCCTCTGATGGCAGACCTGGGGGTTGTGGAAACAGAAAGCCCCATGTGTAGGTCCTCTCTAGTCATACCTCTATTTCTCTGGTCCACATGGAATCAGTTTTTACCTAGACTTTCAGAATCATCCACCCTCTTTTCTTTGGGAGTTTAGCAGAGGAATCAATTTAGGTGTCAAAGGTGAAGAACAGGACTGTGCAATAAGTTTCTGTTCCCTTGTCATCCTGAGGACTCCCCTCTTCTTCTATTGTCCTCCAGGGTTAAGAAACCAGCAACTGATCTACAGCTCCTCCCTACTGCACTGTACTGTGTCTCTTTGCTCAACTGTCCATACCTGGCCTTACCTCATAATTTGTAGGTATGTCAAAGCACCTTAAGTTCAGTCAAACAGCCCAGTACTATGTATATTTTACCTAATTTACTTGGAAAATAAACTGGGCAATCATCTGCTGAAGATACTCTATGTAGGAGTTAAAGCAATCTGCTTGGAAAAACTGGGGTCTAAACAGGTTGAAGCATGTATTTGGGACTGTGTGCATGTCCAAGATAGAAAACATGACCAAAAACAACACATTAAAGCAGACAACTAAATATTGACCAAGTTTGTAAGTGCTTGTAAACAAATGCTATAACTCTGAATACTAAGATGGGTGAACTTGAATGCCTGGTATTGAATGAGGATGCTGATCGGACAGACATCACATAAACTTGGTGCAATGCTGATAATCAATGGGACATGATCATACTAGAGTACACAATATGAAGGAATGACAGAGTGAGTAGGTCATGCCGGTGAGGGAGTGGCACTGTATGTAGACGAAAGCCTAGAGTCAAATATAGTAAAGATCTTAAATGAATCAAACTACAGAATCTCTATGGACAGAATTCCATGCTGAACAATAAGAAAATAGCAGTTCCTAAAAACATTCTGGGGGGAGGGGGGAATTTATTTAGCAATATTGCTAAGTTAATATTTAGGTTTTTTGCTGTACGACTAACTAATATTGTAAATATTTAAAAGCATTCTAAAACATAAAAGCAAATAGACTTAAGTTCATGCATCAACCTAGATTTGCCTACTGGAAAAAGAGGTATAAATTAAGTAGCATTACACTTGCTGCTAACACACAAATACTATCCAAGGACAGAATGAGGGTCAATGCCTAATTCTAATTTTTTAAAATAAAGATAAGTGGATCAATACATAGCAGTAAGTTTAAATAAAAAATTTACCAGACATTCAATGAGCTGCATTTGAATATACCGTATTTTTCGGACCATAAGACGCACCCAGCTTTTAGAGCAGGAAAACAAGAAAAAAATATTCTGAACCAAATAGTACCGGTAAACTAAATAGAAGAGAAAAGGAAGGGAAGAGAAAGGAAGACAAAGAAGAGAAAAGGAAGGGAAGAGAAAGGAAGGCGAAGAAGAGAAAGAAGAGGAAAAAAAAAAAAGAAAAAGAAAGAAAGAAGCCGCGGCGCTTAAGCGCTGCGGCTCCTGCTGAGAGCCGAGCCCAGGAACTGAGCTGCGGGGCCGGCTCGAAGCGGAGCCAGCCCCCCAG
>ML685819.1:8618566-8628583 GCA_007922175.1 Pelusios castaneus
TAAGAGCAGAGGAGTGGGTGTTGGGACTCAATTCTCTTCTCATCTCTGCCATCGAATTATCAAGCCTCAACCACCACTCCTGAGTTTTCACATTGTAAAATATTATTACAAAGCCTTTCTCATTATGTATATTTAGGTCTCAAAAGGATGCAATTGTTATTGGCAGGTGTCAATAAACACCGATTTTACCATACTCATAGAAACCAACAAAAAACTACTACCCTGGATTACAATCAAAATTTACAGATAGGCAAAGCAAGAAATGTGCTGCATTAGAATTTATTAGGGTTTGATTTAAGGATAGTTACTTTGTATATTTTGACATAGGGTGTTGATAGTTTAACACCTATAAGGCTTTAATTTCTTGAATCTCCCTAGCTGCTGTCATTAAATTGTCTGACCCACCCCACACCCAATAATTTCTCACAAGTGTGAAAATTTAAATAGAAAAAATGCTTAAAAATAAACATTGTCAAAATAATACAAAACTAAAAATTGAATTCCTGCAAGTCTAAGTACATTAAGGGTTTGTAAAGCACTTTAAATCCTGAAGTATTCTGAATGAAATTAGCAGCTTTCATGCTGAACCAAAGATCAATTTAAATAGCGAATTACACAGTTTAAATGAGGGGTCGGCAAGCCCCGGCACACGTGCCAAACCTGTTGGGTAGAGCTGCTGGAGTAGAGGGGAGGGAAGAGGAGCAGGGCGGGTTGGCCCAGCCAGAGCCGCACCGTTGCTGATGGAACAGAGCCGGCCCCGACCATAGCTGGCAAGAGGGCAGGTTGGCTCGGCCTGCCCGGAGCTGCCGCTGCCAGTGGGCGGCCTCTGGTTCCCAGCCCCGGCGACTCTGGGCTGGCTGAGCCGACCGGCCCTCTTGCCGGCTATGGCAGGGGCTGGCTCCTCTCCAGCAGGGAGCGGGGCCATCAGAGGCCATCAGCCCCGTGCCGATGGGAGCCGGCCCCAGAGCCGGGAACCAGAGGCTGCTCACTGGCGGGTGCTGGCCCCAGCCAGCAGGGCACCCGAGGCCTGGCCCAGCCCCTTTTGGCCCCAACCCCGGCACCTGCTGAGGGTGCGGTGGGCGGGGCTGGCAAAGACTGCCAACCCCTGGTTTAAATACTCAATGTCAGATACGAAGGGTTGATTTTCAAAGGTGTGGCGCATGCACACTCAGCAGCAGCTATGGGTACACAGCACCTCTGAAATTCACACCTCCAAGCATTTCAAACTGGGTAGCCACAGTCAAGACAAAACCATCTATTTGAAAATGTAGATGTGTGTCTGCAACCTACATACGCCATTTTCCAAATCAATGCTTCTTAAAGGAGGAAAATACAGGTTAAACTGCCTACACAAAAAGCTTTGCATGTCCACCATATCAGTACTTCCACTGGAAATCAGAGCATTTTCAAACATTAATAAATCAAAGTATTAACCCTCATTATAGAGCTAGAGAAACTAAAGTACAGGAGATTAAGTGACTTGCTCATGGTCACTGAAGAAGCCTGAGCAAAGGTCTGGGTTCTAGCCTAGCTATCTCCTCTATTTTAATACTATGTTACTAGGCAGAGTTATATCTTAAAAAGCTGTCAGTCATCTAACTTGCAAGGAGACAAGCTAGTGTTTTTCCTCAAAATGGCAGATCAATAGCAAAAATATGAAACAAGTTCACCCATTATCCAAATCAAGCTTTGTAAACTCATTTATGATCACATGATGTGTTCTAAAATGATTTTTGCTATGGTCTCTACAGCTTAATTCATGTATTTAATTGATCATTTATGACTCACTTTCAGAACCTCTTGATTCAACTATGATGATCCACCCCATCACATACCATCCACTTAAAGCAACTGGTATTTTTCCCTCCTGCTCAAATCCCAGTGCATATTCCTCTTTGTAATATCTGCTTACCCTTACAACACAACATGCTACAAAAAGGAGAAACCTAATCACCAGAGATGAATGAACCGTTCTCAATCTGTGAACCACAATAGGAAGGTATTGTTTCTTACTCCAAGCACTTCCTGAAATACCATTCTATCTGGTGGTAGAGATATTTCTCTAGAGGCCACTCCATCAGTATATTTTTCTGGAGAGACATCGTTTTTCTTCATTTGGCCTACTGGAAGCTGCCTCAATATGAACCACAGTTTCAACCACTAACTATTAAACAGATGGTAGGTTCAATTACATGATGTTCCTTTTGAGACCTAGCAATATTGATTTCAGGTTAACAATTAATGCAACTGCTGATTCATTCACTGCATCAGAGTATTTTTCTTGTCAAACACCCTGACCACATTATTTGCTAGCAGTTTCAATGACAGTAGGGACAGTGTTAAAGATTTCATTGGAAAAAGGAATTATTGGAAAAGCCCATCCTATAAGCCTAACTTTTTATGTTTTTCAAATCCTGCAAAGGGACTGATTTTAAAGCCAAGCTATTCAAAGTTAGTATGAAAACTTCAGTGGACTCCCTGCTATGATCATTGACTCAAACGGGCAAGATATCACAGTGAGGGCACTTTATAAATACCTAGATAAGATGCAACTTACATATAAATTAAAATGTAAGAAGTGTGATAAAGCCTTGGGCGCAGCAATAGGGAACTTGACCAGAAGCGTTTGCAGGTAGACTTCTAATTCCTTCTGTCTTTTCTCCACCAGACTTCTGGAATTTTTTCCAATAATCTTCTTGGGAGGCAGCAGGTTTTTATCTATCTTCTTTTCTGTAACAAGCTGTACAAACAGCAATATTATAAGTTGTTACCCAAAGTAGTTTTTCATCTTGCAAAGGATGCAATATTATATAACTTGAGAACGTTTTCTTTTCTTCCTGTGACATTTCTCTGAAATATCAGTTACTTCAACAGATTTGGCTACTTAGCTCAATTTCTATCAATTACAGTCAGATATTTTTGGTGGGAAATAATATTAAAACATGAAAACAAACCATACATATATTTTATTTTGGTTCTTGGCCTCTGAAATCTTTGGAACCCATCCGTCCCCCTCATCCCCAAAAACATTAAGTACAACCACCAGCGCTATTCCACAAAAAACTCAGAAACCATAGTGATGACTGCAATATAAATAGTGAAGTAGACATGTACTACAGATATTTCCAGAGGGGTAGCCGTGTTAGTCTGCGTACAGCCAAAACAACAGAGTCCTGTGGCACCGTACACAACAACAGATTTCTTTGCATCTGACGAAGTGGGTTATAGCTCACAAAAGCTTATGCCCAAAGAAATCTGTTAGTCTATAAGGTGCCACAGGACTCTCATTGTTTTTACATGTACTATAGAACACCAAGTGAGAGCCTGAGGCACTCACGAAGCCAGTCTGAATGTCTTGGGACTCAAAACCTCCCATTTCCTTATTGTTTTAAATCAGAACAGGATGGTAGGTATTAGAAAATACTACCCAATGGTTGCTCATTAGTGACCCATATGAAGCATATCTTTGGTATGAAAACAGATTCTGGTGAACAGATCTCATATGGCACTATCAGAAAAGAGCATAAGGGTTATAGTTTGCAGAGGCTGATTCTTGGATTTGGCGACAAGCAGACGTCAATTTCCAAACTGCCTTTGTTGGTTGGTTTTTGCTTTGCACTACACGAGCAGCTTTTTTATTTTTTAAACTCAGCTGACTGGACAGCTGTAGTTGGGTTTTTCTGGCTCATTCATACGTGGGGATGATGAGAACAGTCTTCACCAGTGTTCCCTTTAAGCTGCGCGGGTGCACGGCCGCACAGCGGCCGTCGCACCCCCCGCGCAGCAGTAAGGGACCCCCGCGCAGCCCGGCAGCCCCCGCTGCTCCCTCCAACCCCCGGGGCAGCGGCTCTGCCGCGGCACACCCGGCCTCTGGGCTGGCCCTCCCCGCCCCCAGGGTGGGATAGGCAGGCTCAGGCTCGGCTCAGGAGCGCGGGCCTGCCTGCCCCACTCGGCCGGGGCAGGGGGGTGGCTGCGGCCGCAGCAGGCTCCCGGGGTCCCACCCGCCGACCGCCTCGACTTCCCGGCCCGGGGCCGGGCTAATCCACGGCCTCGGCCTCCCAGCACGGGGCTGGGATCAGCCTCCGGGGCTGGGGTCTTCTCCGCCCCACCGGCGGCTTCCCAGGGCCGCGGTAGGGTCCTCCCCCGCCAGCGGCCTTGGCTTCTTTCTTTGCCTGCCTTCTTTTTTCTTTCTTCCTCCCTCTTTCTCTTCCTTCTTTCTCTTTTCCTTATTTCTTCCTTTCTTTCCTTTTTTCCTTTCTCTTCTTTCTTCTTTCTCTTCCTTTTTTCTTTCTTTCTTTCCTCTTCCTTCCTTCCTCTTCCTGTTTCCTCTTCTTTCCTTCTTTCTCTCTTTCTTTGCTTCTTTCTCCTCTTTCTTTGCTTTTCCTTCTTTCTTCTCTTCTTTCCTTCCCCTTTCTTCTTTTCTTCTTTTTCTTCCTTCCTTCCTTCTCTCTTCCTTCCTTCTTTCTCTCCCTTTCTCTTCCTTCCTTCTCTCTTTTTTTTCTCCCTTCCTTTTTCTTTCCTTCTTTCTCTCCTTTCTCTTCTTTGCCTTCCTTTTTTCTTTCTTCCTCTCTTTCTCTTCCTTTCTCTTTTTTCCTTCTTTGTCTTCCTTTTTCTTTCCTTCTTTTTTCTCTCTTCTTTCCTTCCTCTTTCTTCTTTCTCTTCCTTCTTTCCTTCTCTTTCTTTTTCTCTTCCTTCCTTCTCTCTTCCTTCCTTCCTTCTTTTTTTCCTTCCTTTTTTAAAAAAACTTTAAAAAAATTAATTTTAAATATTTCTAAAAATTAAATTTCAATTCAAAATTCATTCAAATTCAATTAAACACAATTAATTAATTCTATTTACAATTACTTTAACTTCAATTAATGCCTATAATTTCTGTCGTGTGAGTTTACACAAAAATTTTATTCAGAAAAAGTTTTGCACACGGCTTGAAAATTTTGCACACAAGCCGCCAAACCTTAGAGGGAACATTGGTCTTCACCCTGGCAAGCAAAATGTTCAGGGCCCTTCCTAGTAGTTCAACTATCTTCTTCTTATCAGCACACATGGTCCACCCAAGAGAGTAAAAAGGGGTAGATTGCCCTGCTCATGCATGAGAATTTAATTTTGCAATTAAATTAGTCAGGTCTCTTTCATTAACACTACATCCCAAAGGTCAAATATTCCTTACTTTATGTATTTTTAAAAGAACGTCAGTAAGCTGCTGCCATGCAGCAGGATTTGACAAAGTATTCAAAAGATTTTGCAAGAGCTAAAGGTCACAGACGTAGTATCTTTACCTTTTCATGAAGGTCATGGAAGTCACTGTAACGATGTTTGACTGTCCACTGATGAGCCCCAACACTGATTTGAATAATATATACCTAAATAAAGAAAACAGCAACATCAGGCTCTTGAGGAGCAATAACATTAAAGAAAAGTGAATGATTCTAGGTCTATGTTAACATAAACATCAGAAAATGCTCTGCAATGGTAGTTTATTATATGTATAAAAGTTAACCAAAACCCAGTGTCTAAGCATAGCCAACTAATCAATGATAGAATTGATATAATGGGAACCTGCTCTCACTTACCAAGCTGGCACACGAGGACACAATCAGTTTTCTAATCTTTTTAATAAATGAAGAATGCCTTTGGTTTATGTTAATCAGCCCACAAGGCCAGGATACAAGATATTAAAATACGCTAGACTTTAAAAGTGGTCTAAATCAAAGATTCTTAGTAGTTAACAAAACATCTGAATTTGTATGTTAGGATAGAATGCTGTAAGACAAATAAGGTCTACAATCAAGAAGGGGAATGCAATCGAGGTCTAGCTAGTGCACAGCAGCTGCTACAAGAAACAGTGCTTGGGTGTTTGAAATAGTGTAAGGGAAAGATAAAAGTTAGTCATACAAAGAATTACAAACTGATCTGAGCACTGTGTCCAATTATAAAAGCTCTAAGGGATCATGGAACTTGTGCTCTATGAGAAACTTCAAAGCTTCGGGACAGGTCTACTTTTAAAATGCTGCACTGGTGCAGCTGTGCTGTTGTATGCTTAAGTGAAGATGTTCCTATGTGACAGGGAGTAGCTGTGTCGACAGAGGCAGCTTACACCAAGGATTAGGTCAGTAGAACTATATTGCTCAGGGATGGTGGATTTGTCACACCCCTGAGCAACGAAGTTAGACCAACATAAGTCTGAAGAGTGTATATGATTTTTAAAAAGATTTGTCTGGCTAATGTTCAAAAATATCCCCCCAACTGCTTTTGTGACCCCACTAACACAACAGGATTGATTGTGCTTACTATGTTAAGAGTTTTCATAGGCGGTGAGTCTATCAAGCCACCTGCTGGAATGATATAAACAAAATGAAGATGAAATTTCATCATTCTGGACAGTCGAAGACAAAAATTAATTTGCTGTAAGAGCTCGCTATATGCCTGTTGGCCAGACAAAAGCCTTCCATTAAAGTTCAAAACTGTTTATAACCTGACCCACTGTTCACTGGCTTGCTATTCTGAGCACAAATTGCAGGCAGACTCATTTTACTGGTTTGCTCTGTTTTAATGTTCCCTTCCTTCAGCATGTACTAATTGTCTTGGAGAGATCAGATCCTTTCCTGTAAAGTTTCCAGTGCAGTCATATTTCACGCTAATACTTTTATAGTATTTGGCACGTGTATCTCTCTTCATTCTTGACATGTTGATGTTATTTATTCAGTCGAGTCACTTCAAGATTTTAGTCTGTTTGAAACGTGTGTATCAGACAAAGGCCTATTTTTAGTTAGAGTAAGAGATAGCCATTATAAACTTTTTAAAGGGTGATGTTATAGCTAGGAATTTACTTCCTAGTTAAAAATACCTCTCAAGCACATAAAAGAAAATGTTGTAATAATTTAGCACTTCAGAAAGAAGAGTATGATTTTTAACCTCTTTTGCTAAGGTAAACAATGTTGCAGCCTGATTCCAGTCCATCTGCTCTACGTTCAAGGAAGAAAACTGCTAGTCTCACATTAGAGACTTTAATGCTTTGTACTTCCATAGCAACTTCTACTTGAGGATCTCAGAGCACAGTGGATGTTGACAAATTATGCCTTGACATAATGGTGAAAATGGCAAGTTATCTTCATTTTAAGGATGGGGAAATTGGGACTTGCCCAAAGATAGGCATTTTGCTAGCAGCTTCCAAATTTCAGACCTGTGACAATCACAAAAATCATACTTCCTCCAAAAGAAAGCTACAGATAGGTAATACATTCTATGTATCAATACAAGAAGCTGCAGTAGATTCCTTTAAAAAAACAAGGTGTTTATATTAAAGAAATGTTTGCAATTGTCAGGAAATGCAGGAGCACATAAGTCAAGGGCAATGAATCAGGTGTGTGGGGGAACAAATGAAGCACTAGTGGGATGAGAGTTCTTTTTTTAACCAGACAACCTTCAGTAAGTAACTAATAGCAACGGCATAAGTGAGAAGGACAAAACTATGGCATGTCTGAAGCTTAAGTTCCAAGAAAAATAATACAGAAGCAAAGGTAGAAAAACAAGAGAAACCCTTGACTTCATATATTCAACAATAAATGTTTTCAAAGACAAACAGAGACTCATCGGTTTCTTTCAGATTAGTTTAATACCTTATCCTGCTTTCCATTCCTCAGCATCTATAACAATTTCAGTGAGAATTGCCAACATCGATTCATGTCAACATCTGCAAAGCCACCTAGAACTTTTGGCTTATCAATGATACCACTCTACAGGACAAAGCTGTTATGAAGGTACAGGTACAGGCATTAAAATGGCTCCTGAAATTTTTCCACTTTGTGACCTTTTTGAATTCAGTTAGTCTCATGGGGTGGAAGAAAATAAAAAGCAATCATGCTCAAGTGTGCTGATTCTTTTAAAACCAACAGCATAAAATAAAAGTCCATACAGAAAATTCAAAGCAGAGGTGGAGTTTCTTATTTCCAATTAATTTAATTTTTTAAGTTAATTGAAAGGTCTTAATAAATATGTGCCTTATTAAAACCTAGGAGCAGACCACCTTTTAATTTAATTTACTTTTAAAGGAGAGCATTTCAAAATCACAGTATAAATGTTGCATCCACTTCTTGGATTACTAAAGTGGAAGTTTCAAAAATGCAGTTTGTTGCTAATTATGTTCTTCATTTTCTTACGTTTTTCTCAGAGTGGAAAAAAATTAATTAAATCACTTTTGTGCAGTATGCTTCACTGTCAGATTTCCAGTTCCACAATACTGGAGTTTCAAATACTGAAGACAAATGTTTATTTTAAAGGAATCTAGAAACTTTTAAAAAATGTATAAACACATTATAATTAGTCTTATGTTTTAAAAAAGCTTGATTTTATAAAATTTAAATTTTAGGTCAAATTTAAGTTTACAAGTGTGTCTTTTGGTTTACTTGTTTGAGAGCAGGAAAAGGAAAATATGCAATAATTGAAATACTTAGATTTTCTGCTAACAGCACAGAAGTAAAATAGGATACAAAGATGTGCACAATACAGAGATTTACATTATGTAGTAGACTATGAAGATGGACTATGTGTCCAAGAACCCTAGTGATGTGAAAAATTACCTAAGCATTGAGACAAGTCATATGAAGGACGGGATCTCATAATCCTAAATGTCAATATACAAAACTCCACACCTCTCTCTACTTTATATCTTACCTGAAAGGCCAGAACAGCTACTCTAACATGCTGCACTGCAGTGAGGCAAGACCTTTTTATTCAAGCTTGCTGCAGGTTCTGAGTTGGACTAACAGTTTATATTCATTTACATACACAGAGGAAGTACAGTGTTAATCCTGTCAGACTCTCCAGACTACAGCAAAAATATCATTGAGTCAGAACCTACAAAAATACTACTTATGTCCCTTACCTTACCTACAGCAAATGGCACCATTCCACTGTAAGATTTTCAGAACCCAATTGTCATTAAAATGAAAGTAAGCTTAGAAAGTGCTCATCAAAATCATGAAAACTAATTTCTGTTCCACTTTAATTCCAAACACTAAACAAAATGTTTTAAGTTATCACTATGCTCTGGTCTAGGTCTCCCAGTGCATTGTCTGATCTTTGTCTTGTAAAGTAAGTTTCTTGGACAAATACTGCGTCTCCAGCTGTATAGTAGACTTCTAGCATTTCAGCAACATAGATGTGCAAAAAATGCTAGTTATAACCAGGTTAAGAGAACCTGTCAGAACACCAATAAATACTTCTTTCAAAGAATTTTCTTAACATCTAACAAACTAATGACCTAAATGCACCTCTATTAAACAGCAAATAAATTTGTTTGTCATATCTAACAATGCAAAGTCTGGAGAAAAACATAAGACGGATAGTCACATTACAAGTGTTTAAAGGGACACCACCAACCTGCAATCTTGTCAATCTAAACAAAGCCGCAGAATTTCAGGCACTACATCTGAGTCCTCCTGCCAATTCCTAGTCCTATAACCACATTTTTCTATCTAAAAACAGCCCCTTGAAGGTTCACAGAGGTAATATGAAAAAAGAGGCAGGATTTTTCCAATGTTTTCAGCTACAATAAGTTTAGATGTTACTTGTAAAAACAGTAGGCAAACATTTTTCTGAAAGAAATGCCATTTTAAAATTGAGTCTCTCTCTCAATTCTTTAAGCATTTTCTGTGTACTTCATTCACCCAAGGTGGGCTGAATGACCTTTGTATAACCCAGGGGTCTGCAACCCGCAGCACCAAAGCCACATGCAGCTCTTTGGCTGTCTCCTTATGGCTCTGGGCTCCCCACCACCACCAGGGGACCCTGTGGTTAGCCCACACCAGGCTCCAGGAACTCCACCACCACCACCACCAAGGGACCTTGGGGTGGGGGCCTTCCTGGTTCTGGGCTCCTTCCCACCCCTCCAGGGGACTCTGCAGTAGGTGCCCTAGCCCAGCTCCCCCAACCAGGAGACTACATACATTACAGCTCTCAAAACACTTGGTTATTGAAGAAATTTTAAAAAATGTCTCTTCTTATCTTTTTGGTTGCCGA
>ML685819.1:8640473-8712227 GCA_007922175.1 Pelusios castaneus
ACTCCCCCGAACCCGCTCTCTGTGGGCCGCTTCCCCCGACTCCCCCGAACCTGCTGTCTCTGTGAGCCGCTTTCCCCGACCTCCCCGAACCCGCTCTCCATTGCTGTCCCCCAAAACCCCTGTCTGGTCTTCCCCTCAAACCTCCTGACCCCCTGTGCTTTGCTGCCCAGATCCACCCTAGACCTCCCCTTTACCTCCATTCCCTTGCCCAGTTTCCCCACACACTCCCCCCACGTGTTACCCTGCCCCCACCTTCTAAGTGTGCTTCCCTGGTCTGTTCACTCCCTCCACGTGTTACCCTGCCCCCACCTTCTAAGTGTGCTTCCCTGGTCTGTTCCCCTGCTCACCTCTGCTCCAAGCACCCTCCAGCCCGTCTTTGGTGCCTCCACACCTGGTCTGCAGACTGACTACTCCAGGTCTCCCCCTGCAGGGCTTCAAGGCTTACTGCAGCCTCTGCTGCTTTGTTTTCTTTCCTTAACCCTCTGCTACTGCCTGCCCATACTCCCTGGCCATTTCCCCTAACCTCACTTTCTCATTAATACAGTTGCCTTGTATGTTTATGCTTGTAAAAAACCCCATTGGTTTATATTAATTTACATTGGTTTATATTAATTTACATTGGTTTACATCGATTCCCACTGTGACACTATACTGTTCAATAGAAAGACCCATCTCCCAGTAACCCCTATACACCTCACTGCCCCATTCCATTTACCTTTGCTCACTCCCAATAAAAACACTTATTAATTCAAACCTCGCTAGTATGTGTGTGTGGCAGCTGCTCCCCAAGATCCTCTACCTGCTGGCAGGGACATTTACAAGTGTAGACATAGCCTTAGAGCCTCACCACGGAAATCAAAAAGGGGAAGGAGCGTAAAATCTCTGAACACTTAGGAAAGAGTTTTTTCACTAGGCCCGAGGGAGGGTTTGATGGGGAAGGGCCTGAGCACCTTCCATAAGACCAGTGAGCATGCTCCTCTGCCTGCAAATCAAGGAAAGATTAGGGTGTCTAGCACTTAAGAAGATCAGACCCTTTCTGAGCAATTAAATCCCTTGAATTTATTCAAGCAGGTTAACAGTCAGTTAGGGTCAAATTCTCCTCTATTACATCAGTTCAACTTCATTAACTTCATTTAGATTTGAATGGTGTAATTTAGAGGAAAATTTCACTCTTGGTACTAAAGTAGTATTGTCATGTGTGTGCAGTTTTTTAATCCTAAATCAAACAAATTCTGCATTGATTTGCATCTGTGCAACCCCTGCTGAAGTCAACACAGACTCTGACCCTGTGTTTTCCTAGTAAAATAACTGAACTGCCCATAACTAAGAATGCCCATAGTGAGTCAGACCAGTGGACCATTTACCTCAGTATCCTGTCTTCCCATAGTGGCCAGTGCCAGATGCTTCAGCAGAAATGATCAGAATTGGTCAATCATCAGTGACCCGTCCCCTGTTGTCTGGTCCCAGCTTCTGGTAGTCAGAGAATGGAGTTGTATCTTTGACCAACATGGCTAATAATAGCCATTGATGGACTTATTCTCCATGCACTTATCTAATTCTTGTTTGAACCAGTCATACTTTTGGCCTTCGCAACATCCCCTGGTAAGAAGTTCCACAGATTGAATAGACACTGTGTGTGAAGAAGTACTTCCTTATGTTTGTTTTAAAGCTGCTGACTATTAATTTCATTGGGTGACCCCTGTTTTTGTATTATGTAAAGGGGTAAAAAAACACTTCATTGTTCACTTTCTCAACACCAGTCATGATTTTATAGACATCTATCATAGCCCCCACCTCCTTATCATGCTTGGAAAAGAGATGACTGTCTTGCGTAATGCATCTCTAGGCAGTGATAGGAGAAATGGCTTGTGGGATGCAAATGCTAATCCTTCCACCCACGCACAGTTGAGAATTAATTAGGAGCAGGATCAGACAAGATGACAAACATGCCAGTACAGAAAATTATTTACTTAGGAAGATGGAACATTCAGTAGGATCTTAATTAAAATTGCTCTCTAAAAATACTTATTATCTCATTATGACGCAGTGCTAGGCAGCATCTCCTGCTGACAATGTGATAATGGCAGGAGACCGTCTTCCTGGAATGTATTCAACATAGGTCTTTGTCTCCATACAGGTATAATCCCCTTTCAAGTCACAAGCTGAGGGAAAGAATGGCAAAGCTCCCACAAGAAGGGAAAAATAAAATGTATATTTATCAAGCAGACATTTGCCCGAGAAGGAACACTTGTCCTGCCTATGGGACTCTCAACACTTTCTATCTATGATTCAGTTTTCCTATCTGTAAAATGGGAATAATGATACATGAGAGATAGATGCTTTGAGATCTGTGGATGAAAAGTGCTACATAGGGAAGCAATGATACTTGTTTGATATACCCTTTGAGCTCAACTGCTGAAAAATGCTACATAAAAGCTAAATATTCACTGATTTGGAATGTTCTGTTTACGTATAGGCTAAATTCTAGTTGGAAATACACCCCATTTCATGGGATGTAGATCAGAATTTGCTCCATAGTTCTCCATAGTTCATAGAATCTTAGGGATCTCATGAGGTCATCTATTCCAACCCCCTGCTAAAAACAGGACACCTCCCACTAAATTCTTCTGTAGACTAAATAAGCCTAGTTCCTTCAGTCTCTCCTCATAAGTCATGTGCCCCAGGCCCCTAATCATATTTGTTGCCCTCCGCTGGACTCTTTCTAATTTGTCCACATCCTTTCGGTAGTGGGGAGCCCAAAACTGTACACAGTATTCCAGATGCGGCCTGACCAGTGTTGAATAGAGGGGAATTATCACATCCCTCGATCTGCTGGCAATACTCCTACTGATGCAGCCTAATATGCCATTGGCCTTTTTGGCAACAAGGGCACACTGTTGGCTCATATTCATCTTCCCGTCCACCATAACCCCCAGGTCCTTTTCTACAGCGCTGCTACTTAGCCGATCGGTCCCCAGCCTGTAGCAGTGCATGGGATTTTTTCGTCCTAAGTGCAGGACTTTGCACTTGTCTTTGTTGAACCTCATGAGGTTTCTTTCAGCCCAGTGTTCCAATTTGTCCAAGTCTCCCTGGATCCTGTCCCTGCCCTCCAGAGTATCTACCATTCCCTCCCAACTTGGTGTCATCCGCAAAATGACTTACTAAGCACACAGTCTATTCCATCATCAAGATCATTAAGATGTTGAATAGAACCGGCCCCAGGACCGACCCCTGGGGCACTCCACTCATTACTGGTTGCCAACCAGACATCGAGCCATTGATTCCTACCTGCTGAGCCCGTTGATCTAGCCAGTTTTCGATCCACCTTACGGTCCACTCGTCCAACCCATACTTCCTTAATTTGCTGACGAGAATGCTGTGGGAAACTGTATCAAAAGCCTTGCTAAAGTCAAGGTATACCACGTCAACGGCTCTTCCCGCATCCACAAATCCAGTCATCTCATCATAGAAGGAAATCAGGTTGCTCAGGCACAATTTGCCCTTGATGAATCCATGCTGACTGTTCCTGATCACTCTATTTTCCTCCAAGTGTTTCAGGATGGATTCTTTGAGGACCTGCTCCATGATTTTCCCAGGGATTGAGGTGAGGCTGACTGGTCTGTAGTTCCCTGGATCCTCCTTTTTTTCTTTCTTGAAGAGAGGTACTATATTTGCCTTTTTCCAATCCTCTGGGACCTCCCCCGTTCGCCACGAGTTCTCAAAGATAATGGCCAGCGGCTCTGCAATCACTTCCCCCAACTCCCTCAGCACCCTCGGATGCAGTTCATCCGGCCCCATGGACTTGTGCACATCCAATTTCTTTAAGTGTTCCCTAATTTGACTTTCCATCACCGAGGGCTGCTCTCCTCTCCATTCCACGTTACCCCGTGTAGTAGCCTGGGAGCTGGCCCTCCCTGTGAAGACTGAAGTACAAAAAGCATTGAGTACTTCAGCCTTTTCCACATCATCCACCACAAGGATGCCTGCCTCATTCAGTAAGGGACCTACACCACCTCTGATCCTTTTCTTGTTGCTGATATACTTATAGAACCCCTTTCTGTTATCCTTCACATCTCTTGCTAGCTGCAACTCCAATTGTCCTTTGGCCTTTCTGATTTTATCCCTGCAGTCCCGAGCAATATCTTTATACGTCTCCCTTGTCATCTGTCCAAGCTTCCACTTCTTGTAAGCTTCCCTTTTATGTTTCAGCTCCCCGCAGACCTCCCTGCTAAGCCATGCTGGGCACCGTCCACACTTGCTGTTCTTTCTGCACATCGGAATGTTATCTTCCTGTGCCTTTAACAGGGTTTTTTTAAAATACAGCCAGCTGTCTTGGACACCTTTCCCCTTCAGATCAGCCTCCCAAGGGATCCTGCCCATCAGCTCCCTAAGGGAGCCAAAATCTGCTTTTCTGAAGTCCAGGGTGTGTGTTCTGTTTCTTTCCTTCCTTCCATTGATCAGGATCCTGAACTCTACCATCTCATGGTCGCTGCTGCCCAGGTTGCCATTTACTTCTACTTCCCTGATCAATTCTTCTCTGTTTGTGAGCAATAGGTCTAGAGGTGCAAGGCCCCTAGTTGGTTCCTCCAGCATTTGTACTAGGAAGTTGTCCTCAATGTTCTCCAAAAACTTCCTGGATTGCCTGTGCACTGCTGTACTATCTTCCCAGCAGATGTCAGGATAATTGAAGTCCCCCATAAGAACCAGGGCCTGCGATGATCTGGAAACTTCTGTTAGTTGTCCATAGAATGCCTCATCCACCTCCTCTTTCTGGTCTGGCGGTCTGTAGCAGACACCCACCACAACATCCCCCTTGTTGCATTCTCCCCTAAACTTAACCCATAGACTTTCAACCATCTTGTTTCCACTTGCATAGTGGATCTCCGAGCAGTCATACAGCTCTTTTACATATAGCGCTACTCCTCCCCCCCTTCTTCCCTGCCTGTCCTTCCTGAACAATTTATATCCATCCATGGCAGTGCTCCAGTCATGCAAGTTATCCCACCATGTTTCTGTTATTCCAATTATATCATAGTTCCTTGACTGTGCCAGTACTACCAATTCTTCCTGCTTGTTTCCCAGGCTCCTCGCATTTGTGTACAGGCACCTAAGATACCGGGCCCATTGCCCTACTTTGCCCTGTCGATTCTCCCTCCTGTTGCATCTTCCTCCTTGCAATTTCTCCTGGTGTCCTCCTTCCCCACTCGCCTGAGGTATTATGACTTCATTAGGAAATAAACAATTATTTGACACCCCCCCCAGTCCCAAATACCCTCTCTTTTATTCCTGCTACACAAAAGACACCATCACAAGACCTAATCAAGCCAGCTACTCCATCAAGGACTCATTCACCTGCTCATCCACCAATGTCATGTGATTTATGCCATCATGTGCTGGAAATGCCGCCCTGCCTTATATATTGGAGAGACATGACAGTCTCTAAGCAAAAGAATAAATGGAGACAAGTCTGACATCAGAAATCATAACATTCAAAAACCAATAGGGGAACACTTCAACCTCCCTGCTCACTGCATTGGTGACTTGTTAATAGCCGTGTTCAAACAAATGAATAACAAATCGCAGCTTCAAAGAGAAACTGAAGAATTGGAATTTATATGTAGATTCAACTCCATTGCCTCAATGTTAAACAGGTACTATGGATTTTTTTCTCATTACAACAGGTGATTTGTCCTCAGCTTCCTCTATCTGCTGTTCCCCAGTGTTTGAATCTCAACATCTACTTTGATTTATTGTTACAGCATGACCTGATTCTATGTCATACACTTCCCGGCATTTAATTTCCTCCCATTCTGTAAGTTCCCCATTTTCAAAGCATCAGACAAAGAGAAATTTTCTCCCACAAAAGCTCATGAGATAAATACATTTGTTAGTCTTTAAAAGTGCCAGAGGACTCCTTGTTTGTTTTGCTGAACTTGACTAACAAGGCTACCCCTTTGGAACTTGTTTTCATGCCTGTGAAACAGCATAAAACCTGAGAACTGTTTGTAAAATCATTTCCCCATTTTTTGGTCAGCTCTAGTGTGGATGCCTGACCAAAAGAAAGTGGACAGAGAGCACCAAACTCATTTCACAAAGACCACCATGAGCATAATTTTGAGTGGTGCTGAGCCCCCCAAATTTGTAACTAAATAGGTGTTAGTGCCTGGAAATTGGGCCATTAACGATTGTTACAGGCCGGAGCTTTATATCACATGACCAGTACTAAGAGCCATCCCCTCTCCTACAGAACAGCTCTTTACTCAGTACTGCAGAAATAGCATTACTTTTGGTATTGGCTTTTGTGAAACAGTCCAAGAGTTACTGGCATCCCATTTGGTTGACTTCTTTTATCACTTTTTCCTCGATGTCTGGATTGTCTGCAACTCCTTTGAACACAAGAGGGAGCCCTGGATTACTGAAGGAAAAAGACCTAGTCATGGATTCAGTATTTGTAAATTAAGATCTTTAACAAGATGCCAAACACTTTTAATGTATTTATTTATGCAAATACTACAACAATTAATGATAAGCAGCTTATTTCTGCTAGTCTAGATTCTGCTCTCAGCTGCATGTTGTGTAAATCTATCAACTTCAATGGATTTGCACCAGCAAAACTGAGAACAAGATTTGGCCCAACACTTGGGAGTGACTTGGATGTCATGAAGTCACTCGGTGCACATGAACATCACCCGGGGAACTGAGAATTTACAATACAATACAATAATAGTGGCACTTAATAGCCTTTCCTTCAATATCTCTCAAGGTATTTTACAAAGGTGTCTAGTGAATATCCCCTTTCTGCAGACAGAGAAACTGAGGCACTAAGCAGTTAAGTGACTTACTTAAGATCACTCAGTGGGCAGAATTGTGGATGAACCCTCCTGGTCTGTTGTATTATGTCCCTGATAACTGTGTAGTGAAATAGAAACAGCACGAAGTGAAGTGACAGCCTTTTCTGCTTACTCACTTTCTGAAGAGGAGAAACCTATATAAATTGCTCTTCCGCAGCTTGTTTTTTTCTCTATGAATAAAGAAAACAGGGATGGGCCCAAGTCACAAAACTTCGACTCTGAGCCAAACTATTCCAGGTATTAGGAGTGTTTGCATCCAGGGGGTTGGATCCAGCCTATTATAAAGAAAGAGGTGAGCTTCCCAAACATTCCTAATCTGTAGTTCCAGCACACCATTGTCTTCTCATTGACTTCAAAGGAAGCATTGCTATGGAATTCCAGAGCCTCAGACCCATAGCCTCCCATGAATACAGGCCAATGTTCACTTACTGTATTGCCAGAGTGTTAAATTATTTTCAATAGCTGGCAGGCAGGGCAGTGAAATGATGAGAAGCCATACACAGAGCATTACATTTCCACTTGCATTCTAACGGAAGCCTTGTGGGATTTACACTCTGGGCAATCAGGACACAATGATGTACATTTAACCATAAAAGCTGAGGACCTGACTAAATATAGCAACAATAGGGTCCCGTTGAGATTAAATTCAAAAGGCCCAATTCTGTTCCCACTGAAGTCAACAAAAGTCCCGTTGACTTCACCGAGAGCGGATTGGACCCTTGGAATGCCAGCTGGAGGCCTTGCATAGTATCCCTTCCCGCCCCTCACAGGGGTGAGGAATTCTCTCATGGAGTGCCTTTCATTGATAGATATAGATTAGGTTGCAGATGTGGTAAGCAGCAGCCGTGGAGTGACACATTTAGGGCTGACAGCTTGCTATATTAGCCGGGCAGACAGAGGGGGAGAGCTGACAGATACTTGAAGTTTGTCTCTGTACTGTTTGCCCTCTCTGGCCAGCTCCTGACCAGCAATAACAAACCATGGATGATATCTACAAGGCAGCAGTAAGTAAAATGTTTAAACTATCCTTGGTCTGGGATGACTTTATTGTATTAGAAAGATGTTTCAAAGAGTGTTTGCTGATCTCCTAAAAGTATTACAATGTGTCATTGATTGTCTTTACACTACGAATACTTAACATTCTTAAATTCACTTCATTGTTACATTAATTGTACTGAGGCACCTTCTACTCAACCTTTCAGTTCAGAGAATAGAATTTTTCATGCCATTGCAATTCTAAATATTTGGTGTTCTTTTTGTAATCAGATTCTCCTAAAATGTACTGCTAAGTTATTTTTAATAAGTCTTTCTCTGGTTCTGTGCTGTGAAATAGAGAGATGACATGTACGTGTACTTTTAAATATATTTTGAAAAATCTACTGAAGTAACACATGTGGCTACTGGCTTTATCCAGGACTTGATAGATCAATGGCTCCAACAGGGAACGGAAAAGAATTTGAATAAGCTGAAATGGAAGCATTTTTTTCATGCATAAAAGTCTGCCATTTCCAATTTTTTTCTCCAGCTGAATGTTTTTCTGCAAAATATATTTTGAAAACCCCTTTTGATAAGGGCTTAGGAAGTAATTGATCTAATCTGCAATTTCTGTCTCTTTGTTCTTGATCTCTGTACTGTAAAAAATTATAATGTAAAACATGCTGGTTGTGCTTTTATTAAAAAAAGACAAGAGAAAGCAGTTTTTGCCTTCAACCATTGCACCTCAAGTTTACTGTTTACTGGGGGGAAAGAAAAAGTAGTTTAGGTTTAAAGATGCAACATTATTTTGTACCTTAAATAGCTAATGACAGAGGCAGAACAACATGAGAGTGGTTTCTTTCTGGCATCTGTATTGCATGAATGCCTTTATCTTGAATTCTTACCATGTTCTGTACACGACTTTTTTGGTTACTTATAGGATTAAACATGGTGTTGTAGATAATCAGCAATTGATTAGGCTGGTCTTCATATTTCTATCAAGAACACAAAGAAATCAAATGTGGGTATTTCTTTCAAAATTCCACAAAGTCCTAAAAGAACAGGGATCATGGCTGACTCATGGCGACAAAGCGAGTTTTCCATAGTGCTGTGGGTCTTTTAAAGACTAACAGATTTATTTATCGCATGATCCAAAGGGGTAGCTGTGTTAGTCTTTAAAAGTGCCACAGGACTCTGTTTGTTTTTCTACTATGGAGTTTTCCATAGCATTAGTCTAATCTATGTATTTAAAACCTGCACTGACCTGGGACTCTGTTTTACTGACCCGTTCTCGTGGGCTCAACAAAACAAAGAATGTGAACTATAGACGTAAATAAAATTCATGGCCCTGCAGTTGGTTCTTTAATTACACTTGTGTTTCGTAACATTTAGAGGCATCGCACGCATTGTCATGAAGAAAACACTGCTGGCTTTCAAAATATTTCAACCTAGCAGTTAGCCAAATGGACCTGTCAGTCATGTGGATGGTATGCGTTTCTCTAGCACAAAGAAAGAATTAGAGTCAAGAGACCCATAGAGAAAGGTTTCCCATGCACAACTTTCAGCTTCTTTTCATACCTCCCAACTTGCTGAGCCCCATGTGGGTCAAAGACAGAAAACCAAATCAAGCTGTAATCTGATTGCATGGTCTTCAATAGAATGAGACTAGAGATGAATTTAGGTCAAAAAAGGCTACAAATACAAAAAATTCCAACCCCAGTAACTCAACAAACTTTTCACTTCAAACTTTTCTATAATCAGCAGAGAGGAGCGGAAGACTCCGTGAAGTCCAGTAGAGACTTTGCTACACCAATTTTTTAGCATGTGGCAAACTCAGATCAAATATTGATGATAACCTGCAAGACACTGTGATATTCCTGTCTTGAGCATGTTAATATAGCGGCATTTGTATTGTAATTAATTTAGGCAAAATAACATTGGATTGGGGGAGACACTTGGTTCTAAAATGAAATACAACTGTGTGTGAAGGGTATTTCCTTGGCCAATTCCATAAAAAAAGATCCTAAATATATGTACCGTAACAAATATTAAATCTAGAGAAGGTAACTAAAACAAGGGGAAGTTGATTGGATCTCACCAGCACTATCAAATAGAAACAGTGAATGAAGAACAAAGCCAAGAAAGAAATAATCAAGACAGCACCTTATGGCACTGTTTATATGTACTGACAATACCAACAGGGAGTCTTGTCTTGTGGAACTTTTAAAAACTGAAGAATTTATTTATTGCATGAGCTTTCGTGGGAGAAAATCCCACTTTGTCACACTTGAAGCATCCTCAGCATTAACACACTAAGGTAGTAATGAAAGAAGTCAACCCCCAAAAACAAGAAGTTACAGAGAATAAAATAAAAAGGCTATGAATAGATCATGGTGTCTTGGAGACATCCTAAGCCACTTGAATTTCATCTCATGGTTTATTACCTTATTACAAGAACCTTGCAGTGAATTTATTTCCCTAGCTTTATTGTTTCTCGCCATTTAATTTATGTATGGTACGTTCCTATATCTATAAATTTATAGACACGTACACAATGGCATTAGTCAAAGAGGGTTAGCTTGATCCAAAAGAACTGACAATCTGTGGTTTATTGCAAGTTGATGGCACATTTTAATAAAACAATGAGTTAATTCCCACCCAATTCTCTAAATGCACCAACAGAACCCAGTGGATTTTTCGTCTTGCCTACTCATGTCTAGATAAGGTTATACAAATGCAGAGTTATTTTGGTAACACATTCAGACTCCCCTGAACCATGCTAAGAACAGTGCCAAGAACAAGTGTTCAGATAAAAGGGACCAAGGATAAATACCAATGCCATTCAGTTTCTGGAAACAATCAGAAGGTTTATCTTTATCTCACTCTACCTCAGTCACTGAGGGTTATAAATAGCTAACATGCCAAAAGAGTCAAGTTACACGGGAGGCACAAAAGTAGCAATTGGCATTTATTTACTGGGCATAGCTCATGCCTTCAGTGTTCCCAACCATCCTATTTTACTGCCAAAACAATGAAAGAGCAGCACACAGCTGCTTGCTTTCCATCATGGGTGACTGGACAAAAGCCGGTCAGATTTCATGATGCAATGTTGAAGAAGAACCCTGCTGCTATTGTTATCTGGATCTGATATGGGTTGAGCAGCTTTCCTGGTCTGTCTTCTATGTGTGTGTGCGTGCGTGCGTTGTTTTTTTAAATGAGCATTTCTCAGTAGGAAATGCTGATAATTTTTGGGACTAATATTGTTGGGGAAGCTGCGGGTAATGACCCTGGGTCATTGGCATTATGTTGTGGGCTAGTGACATGGTTACAGATTTGGGTGCCATTTATATAGACTGATTTCAGAAAGGGGATGGGGAAATGTTTTGAGAGCAGAAACAAAGGCAGAACCCTGTAAGCATCAGGGGAGCATCAGTGGTGACACAGACATAGCAGTTGAATAGCTTCGGCAGGAAAGGAACCAGAAAGGGGCTGAAAGTGCCACTGAATTCTGCAGAACACTTAGGCTGCGTCTACACTGGTAAATTAAGTCGACTTAAGCTTGCTTAAGTCGACTTAATTTACCCTGCATCCACACTACAGTTTTCTTAAGTCGACTTAAGCAGCTTGCTTAAGTCGACTTTAAAAAACCTCCTTTCCACTAGACCTAAGGCTTAAGTCGACTCCCTAGAGTCGACTTAAGCCAGTGTTGCCGTGGGGTAGCCCTAAGTCAACTTAGGGCTACACCAATGTACACCTAGGTACAATGGGGCAAAGGCTGAGCCCCCTGGCATTGGGCAAGGGGTGCCCCCTCTGCCCCCGTGGACCTGCCCTAGGTCCCCCTAAGCCCCACAAAGTCGACCTAGGCGTCCAGTGTGGATGCTCTACGTCGACTTTTTAAGTTCCCCTTTAAGTCGACTTTATTTTTAAGTGGAGACACACTAAGTCGACTTAAATTACCCAGTGTAGACATAGCCTTAGCTAGGTGCTAACCTAATCCAGGCCACTAACATGACTCAAATACACAATCCTATTTGCTGTGCCTGTAGATGTACCTTAGGAATTTAAATCTACACTATTCTCCCAGTGTTTGTTTGCTCTTCTACCCATGGAAGGAGATGGGAGTGATCTTACAGTTCAGTATCAGTTCAGTACTCTAGTAGATGAACTCATTACATATGATACCAGGCATGCTGGGAACACCACTGTCCTTGTATGATGCTGAGCAGAGCTCGCCACCAAGTCGCAAAGACCAAGGGTGTGTAGAGTTTCAGGCTTGGATTAAGGCATGAGTAGGCCAGATCCACTAGTTCTGGCGTTACCCCTGGACTGCAATAGGCTGCAAAGCAGCCCTCCACCCTTTCCAGGGATCTGGGTACTCAATTCCAACAGAGCAGAAAGCCTACTTACTCAAGGACGTGCAAGGAAAAGAGGGATGAATTTTACACTAAGATTTTTTTCACATTAAACTAGTAATGCAATTTCATTTTGTTACCCCTATTTAATTCCTCTTCATACACTATATAATCTCCATTTTTCAGTACATTTAGAGCGCCAGTGATTAAAGACTATAACAGAAAACGGAAGAACCGAAATCCCTCTGTTCTTCTGGTAATTACTGCAATAAAACCAGGAAACCGAACACATTCCCCTTCCACTTTAAGGGACCAATCCTAGTCCTACTGAAATCAGATGGGACTGAGCCCTAAAAGTCTCATCTTGTAGGTCCCCAAGGATGGTGAACACGAGGGGACATGTCAAAAACCAACAGCCCCAGGCTGCGACGTCTGAAGGCAGGGTTTATAAAAGGTAAATCTTAATGAAGGTTGTCTCATGATCAGTGGGTTTGAAGACTGACTGACTGAATCTGCAGCTGAATTAAGCTGAAAAGGGACTAGTCTGAGTCTGACCATACAGTCTGACCTCCTGCATAGCGCAAGCCTAGACCGTTAGCCACTAATTCGTCCATAGAACTCAACAATCTAATGCCACACTAGACCATCCTTAGAAAGACATCTACACACAATAGCTCTTCAGGGGTGATTAACACTTCTCCCACTCAGTCCCCACACTTTGCATAATTAAACGCTGACCTGCCTGTCTAAAAGCCAGTCATGCACATGCCTGAGATAACGTTATTTTTAACTAGAGTATGTAACGCCAGAAGAGTGTAAAACCTTTTTCAAAGGGGAACAGAAGAATTATGCTATATACAAAAAGCAGCATCTCTATCAAATTATTTAGGAAGAAGAGGAACAGTTGTGAGAATTAGTTAAGGGTTACAAAGCATTTTAAACCAGTAGGGTGCAACGTAAGTGCTATCAATTAATGATGATTAAGTTTAATAAAAACTAATCTATTTTCATTACAGGTTGAGCAGTTGACAGAAGAACAGAAAAATGGTACGTGTGTCTTGACTCTGACACTATTTTGGACAGGATGCTCGGTAATGGCTAGTCAATCCGGTATCAACCCAGGCCAGCTCAGGGTCAACAACTGCTGCCATGAATGAAAAACCATGTAGCCAGCCACCCGCGTACAAATACAAAGCAAATGGCTTCTTGTTCCCAGGTTTTAGCAAAAAGGCTAAGAGGTTGGCGGTGGAATTGCTACAATAATGTTTCATGGTATTTCTGGTCTTAAATGCTCTCTGGGGCAAGGACACGATCCTCTTGTGTAGCTGACCAACATCTAACAGTGGTTTTCAAACTTTTTTTGTTGAGTACCCCGTTTAAAATACTGTAGTCTACTGCATACCCTCATCTAAGACAGGATTATAATACATCTATGATTAGTTTGCCAAGTTTTACTAAATAAAATGCATTGTCTGCGATGACAGGATTTGTCTTGCATACCCTCGGATGAGAGTTCACATATCCAGAGGAGTACACATACCACTGTTTGAAAAGCAATGGAGTTCTGGTCTGAACAGGGGCCTCTTAATGTGCCAGAAGTCTTGGATAATAAGGAAAAGGAACACCAGAAATCCTGTGACAAAGACTGTTCTTGTAGAGCTAAGATGATTGGAAAGGTCCGTGGTGGAAAAGTTGGAACCAGGGACTAGTCTAGCTAGGCAAATCAGGCAGCTGCCTTGAGTGGCAGATTTCTGCGGGTAGCATGAAGATTCCTGGAATAAATGATTTTTTTAAGCATTCATGCTTTTCTAGCTAGTTCTGCAGAATGGTTTACAAGGATGGGAACTGCAAAGATCTCTAAGTGTAGCACTCTAATGGCCCCATGTAGACCTGGCTGGAATGCACTAAGAGCTGGCGAGTCTGTTGGTGCAGTCCTGTTCCAACAGGACCATGTTAACATGCACTGGGTGTTTTTTAGTTCATGCCAGCAAGGTCTATGCGAGACATTAGAGTGGTCTATAATTCACACACCCATAGGCAGCTCTATGGCACCATGTAGAGAAGGAGGCAAGAAGGGGACAGCACACTCAAATTTTGCCTAGCGCAGCAGATTGTCATGGAACAACCGCTGGTTGGAATTTCTGGGTATTTATCGAAACTTTGGGCCCTTAGACTGCGTCTACACCAGACTCCTCAACTGCACGTGGCAATGGCGGACAAAGAATACATTCACAAGCCCTGGTGATTAACTTAATTGTTCCACTGGAGTTGATCACACCATGTTAAAGTGGGTGTTGAGTGGCGCTGACCCTAGCAGGATGACTGATCTCACACTAGTGCAGGGGAGGTGGAGGGGATGGAATTTGCCTTCCATTGACACAGCTAAAAAGTCTTCTGCAGACACATCTTTGAAGTTTGTCCAGCAATGAAATCCCCACTGATTTCCTGTGTGCTAACTCTTATGAAAAGGTCAAACACTACCATTTCTCCTCCTCCCCTCTAGAATTCAAGGCTGCCTTTGACATCTTCGTCCTGGGTGCTGAGGATGGATGCATCAGCACAAAGGAGCTGGGGAAGGTGATGAGAATGCTGGGGCAGAATCCAACCCCTGAGGAGCTGCAGGAGATGATAGATGAAGTGGATGAAGATGGTGAGCTTTTCTCTTAAGTTCTCTAGGTGTCTCAGTTCACATCAAAACATTTACAGGGAATCACAGCAGATAGTGGCTGGACCTTAAGTGCTGTGTATGTGGCTAGTGGCCAGTCAGGTGTTCCAGACACAGGACAGAAAAGAGAATATACTCGACTTCCACCAGAGAAAGCAGATCTGTAGCCCAAGTGTCAGGAACATTGAGTCATCATGGAAACAGAGAATCAAATTTACCTATTCCTTCATACTTCTGGAGTCAGATAAACTGGGTAACCACATTGGTTACTGTGGATGGATCACTTCTGGTAACACGGTAGACATGGAAGCTCTGTGAGGACACTAACGAGACAGAGCCACTTTGTGTAAGACTCTGAATTTCTGCATTGTCATTGACCACAGTTCCATCTCTCCCATGCAGCATGCTGTGCGTTCGTTGGATACCACTCTCCACTCAGAAATGGGTGCACTGCAGAACTATTGTAGGCACATATGGTGTACTATACAGGTCCATCCCTCCACCCGTCTGGATCCTCTAATGGGACTCAATGGGTGCAGAGCGCTGCCTGTATGGAATAAGTTACAGTACTGGGGGCCATAGTTTATGAAATGCTAAATCTGTGATTTTCAAAGGGCCCGAGATCCCCACTGAAGTTCAATGGATGCTTACGTTCCTTAGACTCTTTGGAAAATTCCAGTGTAACCGGTGGAAGGTACTAAAAATATTATTACGGTAATGGACACACACAGGTTCCAAAGGGGTAGCCATGATAGTCTAGTTCAGCAAAACAAAAAAGGAGTCTTGTGCACTTTTAAAGACTAATAAATTTATTTTTCGCATGAGCTTTTGTGGATGAAGTCCCACTTTCTCAGATGACAAAAAAAAAGTACAGTATGGGAGTGAAAGATAAATCAAACAAACAGATTTCTCAAATCTTTTTAAAAAGACAACTGCTCATGCTGAGAGCAGCATAAAGAATGCATACAGAATAAGGCACATCAAAGATAATGGGTTGAAACTTTGATCCAGCTTTTTTTCTTGTTTGCAGATTCCATGGAATTATAGAGGTGCAGCTTTTTATCCCAAAACAAAAATTCTTCAATGTGTAGACATGTATACACAAACCCATGCAAAAATATACCCAAAACAACAACAAACAAGCAGTTACAGCTTGGTAGAAAACAATCTAAAAAAGCAACGGAAAGATTTCAGTTCCAAGCTGTCAAAAGCTTGTTAAACACACCAACAAAATGTATGCTAAGAATTAAGGAAAACATCGCACCAATGTCATGTAAATAACAAATGATAATATACCATCAGCATAAAAAGTATAGTGCTCGGTTCCCCACTGTCTTGCACCTTCCGTAGTAATTTACATATGTGCAACAAGGATGTGAAATGCCACCAGATTCGAATTTTCCACACATTTATACCAGTGGCTGTGTTTTATATTCAATTTTCACTCATATAAATGACTACACAAGGTGCAATTCAATGGTGAATCCATCTGATAATCTGTTATCCACTCTTTAGTGCTATCATCATGAAGTCTGTGGCTGGATTATAAAAGTTTGAAAAGTAAATAAAAGTTTAATTTGCTTTATGTCTATGCCTGTTTGTCAAAAGCAAAAAGATATGGAAGATTGCCCTCTAGACTGTAATATAGTTTAAACTTTTTTTATTCCACCTTCAGGCAGCGGCACTGTAGACTTTGATGAGTTCTTAGTTATGATGGTCCGATGTATGAAAGATGACAGCAAAGGAAAATCAGAAGAGGAGCTCTCAGATCTCTTCAGAATGTTCGATAAGTAAGGGACTTGACTGTAATGTACTAAAACAAGAAACTACACTAGATTGTATGGTGCTGTCAAATGGCTCCACAGTTACAGCTGAGTTTTGTGCTAAAAGCAGCAGTCAATCACTTTGTGTTTGAAGAATACAAAATGACAGCACTCAATCTTTGAGCACAGAATTAATTTGCTGAGAATTAAAGCCATTCATCAATTTATAAATTAATTTAAAAATATTGCTTTTAAAAATATTTAGGAAGTTAGCTTCCTGTGTCAGACTCTTTTTGTCCCAAATGATATTAACTCTTAACTTTCCCATAGTTGAGACTCTTTGAAATCTTGTGCATGGGATCTATTTGAAGACAGGTTGTAATTAAGTTATTGATGACCCCTGTATCTCAAAGTGTTCTGCTGGCAGATTGTATGATGAGCCAGTTCAACAGCTTAGACATTGCCTATCTACACAAAAATTGGCAGAGATGTGAAGCTTGAATAGATATGGTTTCACAAGTTGTTTTGAAAGAGAACTATTTAGTATTAAGGGAAGTCCTTTTGATATTACTGTTCGTAAGTTAAAGTTTCCCTTTTAGCAAGATTGGCAAGTAAAAATGACTCCTCCAGGGAAACACACAAAGAACTTCCCTCTTTCAGAATGGATCCATACACACATTTCAACAGTTTGCTGAATCAGGGTCTTTGTCATTTGCAAAAGATTTATTTTTCCATGTATTCTTTGTCCATGAAGACCATCCCTTAGTTCAGTGGTTTTCAATCGTAGGGTCGGGACCCAGTACTGGGTCACAGACCCTCAGGCATTGGGTCGCGGCGCCCCTGCTGCCGCTGCTAAGATTGCTCAGAGATGTAATTGTTGGGTCGCAGGCCTAAATGATTTTTTCAACTGGGTCCTAAGAAAAAAAAATTGAAAACCACTGCCTTAATTCATTATCAGAAGCAAATATTTACTATTCTCTGCTTAGTCTGTCTCAGCAGGCAAACATATCCTATAGGATTACTCCCACAGAAACCTGCAAAAATGGTACACTTGGTATCCTCTGATGTATTTATCCTACCAACATGAGACAGAAAACCCAAGAGAATGAGTCTCTAAAGGGCACATAAAAACCAGACTGGAGCCTAAGTGGAGTACTATAACACGGGGTGTGGCCCTCCATCCATTTACAATATTTTTGGTTTTATCTTTGAGCCATTCTGTCATTGCACAGAAATGCTGATGGGTACATTGACCTTGATGAACTAAAGATCATGCTTCAAGCTACGGGAGAGACCATCACTGAAGATGACATAGAGGAACTGATGAAGGATGGAGACAAAAACAATGATGGGAAGATTGACTATGATGGTACGCATGTTTTTGTGTATAATTTGGTTAAAAGTCAAAATGGGCTCAACAGTGTCCTCGGGAACTCAGAACTTTCAAAAAAGATGTAAATAGTATAGGTTAGAGATGAGCCTAAGACTTATAATTCAGATCCAGGTTTTAATTCCCACAAAACTTGAGAACATATGGGTATGGAATTAGGGTTTGGGCTGTCATAAAGTATGAGCCAACTTCAAAATTAGGCTGTAGACCTAGGTACAGATTTATACTCTTGCCCCAATGTTGAGGGATGTTTGGACGCAGGGATTGGTTTCCATGTGCAACATTTGGGAGAACCAAAACCTGAATTTGCTTGCACAAGTGCTACTTCGGCTGGTGAGAAGTTTTCAAAATGCCCCCTTAGCTCAGATAGGTGTGATTTATTATGCACACAAAGTTTCAGGTGCAAATTTAGAGAGTGGGCTGGGGTTTTCCCAAAAATAAACAAAGAATGACATTGATTTGGTGAAGAAAACTGTATTTTCCTATTTGATTCTGCTTCATAACCTCCTGTACCACCTCAGTATTATTATTGCCAAACCTACTACCATATTTCTGTGACTCAGGATGGAAAAGAAGGGAAGGTGTGATGGGTGTAGAGACCCCACACAGGATCAAGAGGGCAATCACTCCTCCAGCTGCAGGCTCCATGGGTTGTGAGAAACAGCTGGGTTCAAAAAAACAAAAAACAAAACTACAGGGTGGCTGCTGAAGAGGCTGTGAACCATTGTAAGGAAGTTCCATTGCATCAGATAGGGCAAAGCTGCCCAGGGAGACTGAATTCCAGGCAGAAGGATTCAGGGCCGGGTGTCATACAGAAGAGGCCTGCAAAGGAAGCATCTGGGGAATTAAATAGATACCCCTGATTGCTTAATACAGGTTTCCTGGACTGGGATTCAGATGAGAATGCAAGCCTGGATCCACCTATGCCCCTTCAGAGAAGGGAGCGAGGACTCCTGACGTTTCAGATTTGGACTGGCATCTCTAACATAAGACTTGGAGGACAACAGAGTCCTGTGGCACTTTTAAAGACTAACAGATTTATTTATCGCATGAGCTTTCATGGGAGTTTCTCCCACGAAAGCTCATGCGATAAATAAATCTGTTAGTCTTTAAAAGTGCCACAGGACTCTGTTGTCTTTCTACAATAGACTAACACAGCCACCCCTTTGGAATAAAACTTGGAGCTTATTTTTGTTCCTATGTTAACGTCCTTTGTTCCTTCCCTGGTGGAGAAGGGACAGAGAGATATTAGGCTCCAGGCCTAGTAACTAGAGGTCCCATACCACCCCAGAAGGGGAAAGACAATGACCCAGATGGAGGGCTGGAGCTGTGAAGAAGCCAAGTGCTACAGACCACGTCAGAATACCAAAAACTGAGGCAAGGCTGCCTCTATTAAACTCTTGGCCATGCGGGGGTGCGTTAAAGGGCTACAGGCCTGACTACAGGAGGTTAGTGGCCAGATTCTCCTCTCACCTATGTGCAAGCTACTCTACTGACCCAACTGTGAGGAGTCTTGGATGGTGCCTTGTTCAGGGAAACAATTAGATGTATCTTATTCCTGAAACTGACTCCATGCAAATGGACTCTGGTGCCCCCACAGAACTCCACTGACTTTGAAGGGGCTCTAGGCAGGCACCTTGGCCCCCCTGACTGCTTCACGCTGCATGGTCAGAGCTTTCATCACTACCTACAGAGGCATGAGTCTTCAGGAGAATCCATGCTTTGGAGAGTCAGCCTCGCTGCCAGAAACTGAACACACAGCTCTTACACGCACACGAGAACCGGCCACTAACAATTCTAAAATTCCAGGCAGCCTCTCCAGGAAGCTGGTTTAAACAAATCAAACAAGCCAAAAGGTGCTTTGCAACACCTGTCAAAATTTCTAAGATTCTCGCCAGCTCCAGTGCGCGCACGCGCACACACGCTTTAATGAGAGGTGAAACGTCAAATTGTATGTACAGGGCATTTTTAGAAAGTAACTGTCCTGAACATTAGGCCTTCGGATTACCTAGCTGTGCAGGACAAAGATATCTTGAGCTAGATCCTCAACTGATGTAAATTGGCATCTCTCTATTGATTTCAGTAAGGTTATGCTGATTTCCAAGGTGAGATCTGACTGCCCATCTATTAGGCTCTCAATCTCCACCCATGAAGCCTTCTGTAGCTCTTTCTGGCCTGCCTATCTTTTCCTGTGCTGAATCATGTTAGTGGAATTTCCAGATGGAGTAACAAATCCCTCTATGCCTGGAGCAAAGCTAGCTATATTGTTAGGCATTTGGGATTGCGAAGGGGAGAAAATCGATGAGGGAAGACGGGTGGTTCTGGAGATACACTCTCTCTGGGTAAATGCTCCACAATGACTCTCCATCTGTCTCTGTCGTCATCTAAAATATGCTTCTCTGATTTCCCATCCTTGGCAGAATTCCTGGAGTTCATGAAGGGAGTTGAATAAATCTGAAACAAGAAGTGCAGCCTCAACTTTTAAAGCCCTCTGATTCCTCATCTTGTCTACGTGGTCGTGTCCCATTGGCTGCTAGCATGAAGACTGAGTGCTGAACAGGGTGGCCATCAGGAGAATATGCTGTGTTTGTTATTAAGTGCCTCAGATGGTCATTCCATGTATATTGAATTAAGAGACCTATAATAATTAACAAAGATGTTGCTCTTTTGAGCTATAGTAAATGTGAGAGAGCCAAGTCTTGAGTCCCTTAACAAACTCTGGAGCAGATAACATGAGTATATCATTAAGTCAGTAAAAAATTTTTTTTCCTATAGTCTAGTAAGAATCTATCAGCTGTAAAAAACAAAACCAGTGAACGCCAGTGAGATGAAGGCTCTGAACTCGCATGTAACCCCTTTGTGAGTTGCTCAATCCCAGGATATTTCTTACAGCTACACAGTGGATCAGGCATTTGGAGCACATTCCTGTTCCTAGCAGTTTGCCTCTGGATTTGGGGTGCCCACAATTTGGCTGTCAATGCTCAATGGGTTGAATCACATCATTTAGAACGTGTGATAAAGAAACATGAGTTAGCATTTGAAAGTTCAATTGAATGATGATTTGAGCCACTTAAACTGTCTGAAAATTTTTATTTAATCAGAACAATCCCTATTCTTCTTCTACCTCCCACAACGGATTTCAAGCATGGTGTAAACTGGCAATGTGTACAGATATAATTTTCCTTTTTGAAATGGTAATAAAAGAATTCATAAGATAGAATAGCCAGTTCATTCCTGGTTGTTCAACAAAACCAATTTATAGTTACATCTGTAAGATCAGCAAAGAAACTCCTGGAGGAAACAAGCTTTGAGTGAAACAACACGGCTGGGGTCTCAGATTGAGGGTCTCATGTCTCTTAAAATACTCCATTCAAAGTCTCCATTACTGAGAGCAGATATCACTGATACAGTGCCACGGTACTTTACAAACAGAGTAAGGCACATCCACTGCCCTGAGAAGGTTTTGATTAGAACTGGGCAAGCTATGGGTGCTAGGTTGTAGCTAACGCGGCTGGAGACACAGACTACAGCAATGGAAGGGACTTTTCTGTTTTGGTAGTAATTGCACCTTCCTGCCCAACCGGAGCTAACATGATGGAAACATTTTCCCACCAACCTACCTTCATCTACACCAGTGGTTTGATCAGCACAGCTATAGCAGTCGGGGTGGATTTTTCACCCCCCTGGGAACTACAGCTATGTGGACAGAAGTTTGAAGTGTAAACCAAGCCTAAATCCTGTTGGTGTTAATGGGATTTAACTACAAAGTCAAAGCTTAAGAGCTAAGGCTCAGAAGTTCTTCACTGAGTCAGGGCCCCAATACATAGAAGGGGCAATCCAGGGAGAGGACTCATGGAGCATGGGGGCAAGTGAGGAACAGAAAAGAATGAGAGAAGAGATCAAGACAAGTAGTATTATGTAGGGGCCCAATGAGGAAGACAGAGCACTAAGAGACGGGGATTTGAGGGGATGGCCAGAACAGCAAAAGAGGAAGGGCAACCTTTTCAGCAACCTCTCCTTTCCTATCCCAACCTCTATTTCTCTTTAAGAGTAGTCCCAAAGAATTCCCTGCCCACCCTCCCATGACTACCACATTCCTGTAGCATTAACAGTTCCTCCCACATATAGCTCAGCCATGCTGTTTGTCTCCATCAAATTACCATTCACAGTTCAGCTCTCACATTTGATTTTTACCAATGTGAAAGCAAACATTTATCCAAGCAAAGAAAATAACCACAGTCTGAAAGGGCTGCATCGCTCAGTGCCTTAAATATTGACCAAGATACTGGTCCTGGAGGAAGGAATTCTCCACGAGGCCTGCCAGAAATTGCCTAGAGACTTTGATAATAGGGAGAAAGAGCTCCTAATGCCTTCAGCATGCATTGTTTACGCTAAAATGGTTTCATTCTAGGTAAGAACAAAAAAAGCATGTAAAATTATTAGTTCTCTGAAATTAAAAATGTATGAGAAACTGAGCAGCCAATGTCCTACCCTCTGTACATTCATTCATCTTTGCACAAGAGTGGCCACTTATCTAATACAAAATAGGCCAAGAATATTAAAGGGTTAAAGCTGCAATGAAAAACTCATTGGGTTCCTGCCCTGTTCTGCTTCTTTTGAGGTGTGAAGGTGCCTGAAAACATTTCTTTTCTAATTGTTTGTTTATCACACTGGAAATTCAGGCCCCGTCTACTCTGTTTTAGCTGAAAGGTTCTATGGCTGATTAGGGATCCAGGAGTACCTGTCCTGTAATGACCTATACATATGCTTAGCTTCACATACAGTGCTGTAAATTAAGTGTGTGAGTAGGTTTTCACAGGCTGTGTCTCTAGGTTTGTAACAGCAGAGAAGCCAAGCAAGCAACACATGATTAACTGATAGGGAACTTAAGGCGAAACAAGATGGGCGAGGTAATATCTTTTATTGGACCGACTTCTGCTGGGAAGAGAGACAAGCTTTTGAGCTACACAGAGCTCTTCAGGTCTACACCCTGTGTCACAGCTAGAACAACGTGGAACAAAATAGCGGGCTCTGTCTGCATGAGTGCTCACAGGCTCAAGCACCCAAAAAAGAAAACAACAGTGGGTTGCTCAGCGCTCCCTGGGCTGGCCAGAGCCTCCCCATCAGCTCTTTGGGATTCCCAATCAAGTGCGCCCAGGAGTGGGAGGGGCGGGAGCAGCTGTGAGAGAGCCTTGCTGGGGTGGTAGCTTCTGCTCTCTGCCCAGATGGCTGCTGGGAGAGGGGCCAAGTGAGCCAGAGTCTGTCCAGCACATTTCTGGCTCACTCGGCCCGTCCCCGGCAGCCAACCCAACAGAGAATGGAAGCCGCCACCTTGGCCATCTCGGCTGGGCTCTCTTGCAGGCATCTGCCATGCTGCAGAGCAGTGGCCAGGAGGGGCTGGCTTCAGTCGGCGCTGGGAGCAGGGAGAACAGCCAAATGTGCTGGGGGTGAGGGAAGCGCCAGTGGGAGAAGTACAGACGTCTTCCTCCCCCCTCAAGTAATGTGGGGCAGGGAGAGCACAGCAGACATGAGCTGATGCAGGGCAGGACACCATGCAGAGGAAATGTGTGTCCTCTCTCCCCACCCTCATCCCGGTCCTCCCCTGAGGACTCCACACCCCCCACCTGTTGGCACCTGGCAAAAACAGAAGTCTGCATCTGTTCAGAGTTAGTACATATTCTAGGGGAACGTTCCAGGTGAAGTGGCCAGCTGGAGAATGGACTGTCACAGAAAAACAATAAAAGACAAAAACACCGTATCAGCCATGGGTGAACACTTGCCGCAAAACAATCACTTTATAGCTGACTCCTCAGCCCTCATCCTTCAAGGAAACCCGCACAACACCTTCAAAAGACAAGCCTGGGAGCTTCGGCTCCTAACTTTGCTAGATGCTACTAGTCATGGTCTTAATAAAGACACTGGTTATACATCTTACTACAATAATCTGGAACCCACTAACCAACCCCCTTTTCTGTCCTAGGACAGCAGGAGTGTTAAACTGGCCTTTTCTCCTTGAATGGTACCTTAGAGGAATACCAGGCATGGCCAAACCTTTTACAGCTGAAGTGCAGTTCACAGAGCCGCCCCCCACCCCCCACGCCCTCTCCCCTATTCGCTACCTACCAGATTGATGGGAGAGGTTGGGGTCCTCCGCTCAATCTGGTAGTCGCACTCAAAGTTCTGAAGAACGGAATTTGTGTTAACTACTTATGCTAAAAATATCTGTTCCACAGGGACAGGGTTTATAAGAGGCGGAGGGAGGCAATGCTTACCCTTGATTGGCAGCTTTCTGCCTCCCTGTTGAGGCAGGAGTGAGCCCTGGCCGGGACTGGCTCCTGCCTCAGCGAAGAGGCAGAGAGCGGTCACCGCCGGCAGTGGGAAATGGCCCCAGCTGTGGACCCAGAGCCACCACTAATGGAAGAAGCAGGCCCCAGCCAGAAAACCGGAGCAGCCGCTTGTGGCAGAGCCGGATCGGGCTGGTCCGGGGAAGAGAGCTGGATTTTTGAAGCTGCCTTCCCCAAGGCATGCTCCAAAATCCACCCATGCTGTTCCACCTTGTATTTAGCTGTGACACTCTATGCACCCCCATTCCCGACCTGAAGAAGTGCACTGTGTAGCTCAAACGCTTCTCTCTCTCACCCACAGAAGTTGGTCCAATAAAAGATATTATCTCACCCACCTTGTTGCTCTAATACCCTGGCGTCAACGTGGCTACACCACCACTGCAAACAATAAAACTCAAGGTGCTGTTTTCAACTTCTGGGATTAATCTGTCTTCATTAAAGACTCGGTACGCAGTCTCCCTTCATTCAAATAGTGAGGAAATCTCCACATACTTGTCCGTTCCAAGAAACCTCCAGCAAAACCAGAGATCAGACTTGGCATTCCTAACATTTCTCAGGTTAAAAACCAAGCAATCTCTTCCTCGACAACTGCTAAAAGAAATCCCAAACTCTTTCAGGTCTTTTTATGCGTATCTTAAAAAAACCACACTGTCTTGGAAACTCACTTTCCTTTGAAGTCACCTTCAAGAAAGAAGTAGCTTTGTCAGGGAAGTCATCTCAGTTTTTTCTATTAAAGATTCCAGATGCATCATAGCGTGTCGCCAGCAACTTCCAGTTATAACAACATAAAATAGGGTGAGATCATTTTCAATTTTCTAGCCCAGGAATCTCCAAACTTTTTCACCTGAGGGCCGAATCTGCTTTTACTTAATTACAAGCGGGCCAGACTATCCAAAAAAGCTCAATCAACAAACAACAAAGGATATTTGATGTCATTAAATATTTTTTAGTCTAAACTCTGCTGTTCTTTGAACGCCCGACACTCAAAATCAATTTTTCGCTTTTGTACCGTTCCCGACATATTAATGCCAAATTAAATTTGGATGTCAAAACAAGGATGTAGTCAAAATGCAGTGTTGTCCTATTTTGAAGATAAGCAGAAGCCAGCGATTGCGTGGACTTGCACAGAACAATATCCGGCGCGTGCACAGAAGCGATCTCTCTCGAGGCACAGCATGTGTCTGGTGGCAACAGTATTGTGTGCATATCGAACTCAGTCACACAAATTGTGCAGAATTTACAATTAAAATTATTGTAACTTTACTAATGCAGATATAATTCTTACATTCAGTGCTTTTCTTCTGAAAAAAACCCAAGTGTCAGTATGCTGGCAGGAGCGGTGGGGTTGTCAGCAGGGGAAGGGAGACCCGCTCCTTTCCCCTGCTGATCCCTTCCCCCCTCCCTGCCTGCTGGGTACCTGACACCACCACGCCCCTTCCCCACCTGCCAGCTCCCGACTCCTGCCGCCTGCCCGCCAGCTCCTTGACCCCCCAGGCCTGCTCCCCAACCCCCTCTGGGCCCGCTCCCGGACACCCCTCCCCTGATCGCCTATCGGCTCCCTGACCCCCAGGTCCCTTCCCCCTTACTTGGCTGGAGTCGCAGGGGTGTCCCATTTGATCCCTGGCCAGGCTGCTCCTGCCCTGAGCCACGCGCCTGAGCATGCTCCAGGTAAGAGATTTGAAAACTCCCCAGCCTGGCTGCAGCTGAGAAAAAGCATTTTTTTTCTTAGATTTTCCAAACTCGTTTGCAGGGCCGGATGACATTGCTTTCCAGGCCATATGCAGCCAGCAGGCTGTTGTTCGGAGAGCCCTGTTTTAGCCAATCCCTTTTAGTTGAAAATTGGCCTTTTTAAAACTGGAAAGTTCCATGACTTTTCAAATTTATTCAGCCTAACTGGAAAAATGGAAAGAGTTTAAAAAATTTGGGTTTGGTTGATGTATTTTCTCCTTTCTCACTTTTTTCCTTGTTTTCAGTGGCAAAATGGAGAGAGTAAAGAGAAGAGGAGGTTAGGGTAGAGGTGCACTCACACAGTGCTGGGGAATCTCGTGTTCTGTGGGTAAATGGAGTTCGCTACTCAAAGATAACAATAGCGTGAGCGGGAATGGCCTGACTGTCAGAGGTGGTTCCTAAGGAAGTGAACGGGAGCTGTGCAGAGCTGGCAACACCAAGCATGGGTGCTACACAAATAGGATTGAAAAGCAAAACCAAAATGTGGATTAGCTCTAGAGACAGGGCCCAATTCTGGGTCAGGATGCTCATTTCTGCACAGCAGAAAAAGGAGAGAGAGGCTGCTAACCCAGTTCTACCAGCTTTCGAAGCTCCAGAGCCAGGGCCGTCCCTGGGGGGGGGGTCGCGAACGGGGCAATCGCCCCAGGCCCCACGGTTACGCGGGCCCCACGCCCCCCCCCAGCCACACTCTATCCTGCTCCGGGGGCTGGGAGCACTAAGTCCAGCCACTGGGCTAGCCCTCCCCACCCCCGGGGCGGAGCAGGTGGCCGGGGCCCACCTCTGGGCCGGCCTACTGCAACCTGCCCCATGAGGCCAGAGCCAGCCCTCGGTGGTGGCCTCGGGTCCCCGGCTGGGGCACCGGCCACAGCAGCCTGGGGTCCTGGCTGCGGCTGGCTCCCTCCACCGGCGGCCCCCGCTTCCGGGGCCAGGCCCAGAGCCAGCTCCCCGCCGGCTGCCTCAGCCTCCCCACCCGGGCTGGCTCCTTGGGGGGGTGAAGCTGCCCGCTTGCCCTCCAGCACGGGGGTGGGGCAGGGCCCCGCCTAGGCCAGTTGTCCCTGGGCCCCACTCCCCCCACGGGACAGCATTGCTCAGAGCAGAGATCATACTGCAGGTCCCCTGGGAAGAGCAAGAGGTCAAAGGACATGGGCATGGCCCGCACAGATATAGTCAATCACGTAGGCAGCTCCCTGAAATACATGCTGTTCCCTTGGCACAGCCCCTGGCAAACTGTAACTATGCTTAGACCAGAGTTCATGAGGGAGCAAGACACACAAAGGGTTGGGCTCAGGCAGAAGAGGGGCACCTTTCCATACTGCTTGTGATAGAGAAATTTGTGCCCATCTGATGTGATTAAGTCACCTGCATTAGCTAGAATTTTCCCATACGCTAGTATTGCTACATTCAAATTTGTGATATGCTACTGAGCTGTATCATTTCTCGTGTACAGAAGAATTGCACCAGATTACATTGAATCCATGGATATATGTGTATTTGAGACTCACCTTTCTTTTATTTCTACACCTAACCACAGCAGACAGAGCCTTTGAGACATGAAGTATGCAGCTGTGATCCAGTTTACATGCAGTTATCAGAACTGTGCACAAATCAGGTCCATTTGTGAACAAATGGCCAGTTCAGTTGACATGTCCAAAACTGCCTGGTATGTAAGTGCAGCTGCAGTAGTTGCCCAAAAAATGAAGCATGGAAAGATGTGAAATCTGGCGCAAAGAGCAGTGCACCTGCGTTTTTAGAACATCTGGTCCATAAGCTTTAATTTATAAGCAGCTGGAGCTACGAACCTGGAGGGCAAGACATTGTCTCAGACAGGACTGGAAAAGCTACAGCTACTATTTTCTCTGTTTGCTGCTTCCCGATTCCTTTCAGACTTATTCTTTTGTCTTATGGAAAACTCCTTTGCACCCTAAGAAAGGTAAATCTCCTCAGTCCAAGGGAACTTCTTATCAAATCCAGATTTTGGGGATCCACATTTTGGGGCTCTCCCAGCACTTTGAAGGGGGTGAGATGTGTTTTTAATCCTCATTTTACAATAGGGTAAATTAAGGCAGAGAAAGGCCATGAGATTTGCCTGAAGACAAAGAGCAGAGGATGTTCAGTGCCTTACAGAAAGGATCTGAAAAGCTTTCCAAAAGGCTGGCAGCACCGGTTGTTTCTTTTTCTGCCACCCATAGGCACTTGAAGGGGAGCAATTACATTTTTAAGAAAGCTGTGCAAACAACCTTGAAACTCATGTTACAAACTCAAAACTCAACCTAGATTTGCCAGAAGGTCCAAGGGCCCTTTGAGTGAACCTGGGGAGATTTGTGGTTTTGGTGGTTACGCAGGGGGGTAAAGCTAGGCGTGATGAGATGAAATTAAGGAAGAGACATCTTCCCAAGAAGGAAATGTATTATGTGGTGAACGGCCTCCTAATGGAAATGGAGGGATGCTCTTTGCTTGTGACATCTAAAATGAGGCTGGGCAAAGAACTGGAACACACTGTAGGGCATTGCTGAAGAGACGGGATGGCTGAGTGACACCCAGAGAGTTATTTCATCTCTGAATTTCATTATTCAGGCAGAAAAATCAGCCAATGCCACTGGTTCCAATTCAACATTGCACTGGGAGGTTCTGGGTTTGCTGGATGCAGCCTACATATGCTCATGGGGCTCTGGGAGCAACAGCCTTGCGGTAAAACCCCACCGTAAACTATGCAGGATAGGTATGCTCACACAGCCTATGCTAGCACAACAGCATCTATTTCTAGCCACATAATTCCTGACAAGCCGGGAACACTTGAGCAGGCAGCTGTATGCTCATTCTGTCCGTTGCCATTATCCCCTTTGACATGCTGGTGTCTCTGTCGGGGTTTAATCTGAGCATCTGTGAGGAGAGGAAAGGGTGAGCCTTGTTGGTGCCATGAGAGCTGCTGCCAATGAGTCACATCAGTTCTCAACCCTTGCAAAACACGGAGAAACCTTGTGAGCCATGAAAAACAGGTCACCCTCCTACAGGCCAGGTCTTGGTCCTATTGAAGTCATTGGACTTGGCACAACACTGATTGGGATTCAACCCGATGCAAGTCCAAGGGGCCTAGCTTTCCCCAGGAAATCAATGCATGGAAGCACCTTTCCATGTGTGCATCTCACCATTCGCACTCATGGAATGGGATCTCAGGCTATGTCTACACTTGCTAAAATTAGTTCAAATTAGTTCGAATTAGTGATCCCCATTCATTTCAATGGCCAGTTAGTTCGAACTAAGAAATTAGTTCGAATTAACATGGTCACATTGGTTAAATCGAACTAGTTAGTTCGAATTAACCCTTTAGTACCAAGGGTTTAGCTTCAAACTTATTAGTTCGAATTAAGGAAGCCCTTAATTCGAACTAACTAAAGCCTAGTGTAGCCATAGCTTTAGTTAGTTCAAATTAAGCTTCCTTAATTCGAACTAACTTGCCCATGTAGGCATAGCCTGAGAGTCCTCTGTGGAGATATGGATGCCGGCTGGTGAGGGGCAGGATGGGGGTGGAAGGGGAACTCCTATCATCTTAAGCCAGGGTTCCAGGGATCACTCTTGGCAGGAGAAACCCTGCGAGCACAGCCCCATTTCAGCCATAGTGGCAGCAAGCCAGGAAGGGCAGAAGGGCTCCACATGGCTGGTCCTGTGCCTCAGTAGACCCAAGATCTGGATTTGTAGGGCATGAGGTCTCACTTACCAGCTTCTTCCATAGGGTTGGAAGACAAACCCTGGTCGTGTCCCCCCCCTCGTGTCCCCCCCCCGAATACAGAGGTTCATCTACCCTGGTTTCACTTCCTCAGGTTTCCTGTGTGGGCATTGATCTGGGCCAAGGAGAGTTTCTGGAAGTTTTTGGAGACAAACCATGGTCTTACAGGGAAATGGAGGAAGCCCAGGATGACCATGCAGCAAGCAGAGCCTATAAGGTCCTGAAAATGCCCAGCTCCTATTCACCTTAGTGGGAGTTGAGGGCACACATTGCCTCATTGAGGGGTGGGGGATGCTCACATGTGAATGGGGCCAAGTACTTCAGGAGCTTGGCTGGTCCATCTAGGGCAGTGCCCTCTCTCCAGCCATGGCCCTTGCTGGATACCAGGGAGAAAGGCATAAATTACACATCTAAATTGTGTGTGATTACACCATGGAGGGGAAAGTCCTGTCTGGTGTTCAGTCTGAAGCCTGAGGATTGTAATTCCGACCCTAGTTAAACAAGGAGTCCTGTGGCACTTTAAAGACTAACACATTTTGTTATTATTGCTCCTAGTTAGTGTAACTGCAGGTGCTGTTTGACTGCTTACACAGTGGGACAATTCTGATGTAAGTGCAGATGGTAAAATCCCTCCCATCCATTAGAAAATTATAGCTTTTTTTGCATTCAGTTATCTTAATACCTAAGCAGTTTGAACAACACCAAGCCCTCATTTTTCCCAAGCAATTTTAGTCAGAGGCACAAACTAAGTCATGGCTAGTGAGACAGAAAAAACAACTTTCTGTTAGGTTTTCCTTCTCTTTCAGCCCCCTCTTCCCAGATGAGCTGAGGGCTGGAGAGGATGCATCTACTACACTAACAAAATTAGTATCTGCATTCTAGCACCTTCTAGCAATGGTGCTGCTGTATTGGTGCTAAGCTGCTCACGCAAACCAGGCTCAGGTCGTCTGTCACACATGTAAACCTGTTCAGAGCCTGTTCTGTGCACTGCTAGGGCCCCAAACCAACTCTGCATATCCTCTGCGTGGGACAGGGAGCACCAGAAACATGCACCTGCCCACTATAAACTACGTCCTTCTTACTCTAATCCACGCTCTGCTTTTCCACCCTGCTGGGAAACACCCGACTCAAACCATGCCATTACCAGCCCCCTCTCCGAGATGATGTAAATGAAACCAGGCACTGTGTGCAGTGAACTGCAGAGGTCAGAGCCAAGCTGGGCCTCTGTCCGCGGTACGGTAGTACTCTGGTTTTCTGGGTGGGTGTTTGGTGGTGACCTGAAACACCAGAGACAGAACAATGGGAATGGCTGAATTAAATGTTTCACTGAACTGTGCTAATTTGTATATTACCATGGGATGCTCACTGAGAACCAACTCAGACCAGCTAGTGGTGATTCCCAGATGAACAATTGGGGGTGGAGCAGTGACCAAGGACAAAATGTGTGTGTGAGCGTGTCTGTTTGTGCATCTCCACACAAGCGTGTGATTGTCCCAAGCACATCTGTGCGAGTGTCTAAGTACCATTCTTTGACCTGATGAAGAGTTTGGTGTAGCTCAACAGCTTGCCTCTCTCCCCAAGAAAAGCTCGTCCAAATAAAGATCCTCGCCCACTCTGTCTCCCCAATAACCTGAGATCATCTGTGCAAACAATATGCGAGTGTGTACATGTTAATACGTTCTCCGAGTAAAACACGTTTAAGGAGACAAAAATGCCCTTTATTTCCTAAAATGTTCACAATACCATAACCTGTTTATAATCTCAGCTGATAAAATGTGCTATTTTGTTCCCAGAGAGCACATGGCACCTATCACTGTAGGTCACCTACTGGAATAGCTATATAATTTACATAGTAACGAGAGCTAAAAATCCTTGCAATGTAGACTTTACTCTTCTTTACCCCATGGAGGTTGCATTCCTGCCATGGTATAGTTTTAGGCACTTTCAGCACCTCACTTTGCTCTATGGAAAACTGAGTGCAATGGTTTTTGATGTGCATTAAATGAACCAAGCTACTTCCTATGCATCTTGTTGTGAGAGGAAGACAGAAGATTTATGATCAACACACTGGTAGTTGCTCCTGTGAATCAAGTGTTATACATAGTTTTTGAATGGGCACATGTTGGGGATCACAAGTGAGAAATTGTGTTTGACCATGGCAAAATGTCTGTCATGCAGACATCGGCGTAAGAGCTCTAGAATCTGATCAAAACAGGGATCTAGATCTGGTCATTTTCAAGACACCTTGCATACATGTGTAAGTGAAGCCCAGATGTATTCATGAACTCAGTGTACAAAGGGCTACAGATTAGCCCTATATCTAGTCTGCTTTCTGGTTATCAGAAAAGCACAATTCTGTGCAAAAAGTTTCAGGTGAATTGACTGCACCGTGTCATTGTAAATATTGATCCCCTGGTCAAAGGCGTTCCTAGTGTTTCAAAATGGTATTAAATTCTGACATGTTACATAGCTTTGCCTGGGGACTTACTCCATAATCAACAATTTCTCTATGTACTTTAGGGAGGGGCCAAAACTGAGTCTGATCTGAACCCCTTCACATCTCAGGGTGGCGAGCTGGGAAGGATATTCATGATTGAAGCAATGTAGAAAAGGCATTGGACTGGGACTCAGGGCACCTGAGTTGCATTCCCAGCTCTCCCACAGCCTGCTGTGTCACCCTGGCAAATCACTTCACCTCTCTGTTCCCACGCCTCCTCTATTCAGATTGTAAGAGCACTGGGAGAGGATTTGTGCGGCACCTAGCACACAGTGTATCTGATCTCACTGAGGGCATACAGGTGTATTGTAAAACAAACAGTTAACAGCAGCCACAACCATGGACTGGATCACCACCAGAAGGGTCTTGGATGCAGCCAATCCTGTAATATATCTATCCCTGACTACTGGAAGTCTCCAAGGCACACTATTTTGAAGCCAAAATCCTGCAAAAACCATTTGTGCTATTTCTGTAACATGGAATCTGATCCCCAATACAAGGACTGACCCAGATTCAGCCTCAGATGCAGACCCCAACCCCCCACCTAACCTAATCTGGATCCACTCCACATTGCACTCTTGGCCTTGTTCAGTTTTGTGCATTTCTGTCAACAGCAATTTCACATGCACAAAGCTCAGACCCTTCATAGCCCTGAGGATTGTCTAGCTGGATCAAACACTTTCCACAGCCTCATGTGCAAGAGGACTTTCGTGCTGGCTAAAACTGAAATATCAGTGCAAATTTGAAGCACACCTAAGATATTTTTCTGTCTTATATGTTCAGTTACAACCCTGTCTCTTTCACCTGTTTCCAAGCACTTCCATAGCCACATCAATCATTTAAAACTCCTTGATCACTAGTAAACAAGAGCTTTCTCCTCTACTTGCTGCTGTGGATTCATACATTTTCTGACATTTGTGACATCAGAATGATATCACAGAGCTATGATTTCATGATAGGCGTAGGCAGATGATGAAGGCATGTGGGGAGAGAGAATGCTGACATTTAAAGTAAAGTAGCTACCATAAAGAAAAAAGTACAGAAAATTATAACAACGCAGATTGTTACTGGTCTAAAAAGGGTCTCCTCCTACCTCCCTGACCATTGTTTGAAAGTCTCTGGTAAGTCGATAACCTAGTGTTTGTTCTCAGACTCCTAAAATAAACATTAGGGATATCAATTGCCTGTTGGCGCTCTGGATCCCACTGTGCAATCCGCTGGAGCTTGCATGCCTTATACCTCTGTTCATGTCAGTGCCGTAAGAGGGAGCAGCAGCAGCTCCATGTAAAGCAACTGCCCCAAGGGTGGATGAAAATCCAACTAGAAACCATCTCTGGGCGCGTCTACACTTACAAATTAAGTTGACTTAATTTAATCTGCGTCTACACGACAATTTCCTTAAATCAACTTAAGGAAATTTAAAGTCGACTTTATAAAACCTCGTTTTAAGTCGACTTTACTGGCTAAGTCGACTTTATAAAGTCAACTTAGCCAATGTGGATGCAGATTAGCCCTAAATTGACTTAAAGGGCTCCAGGGCTCCCCCACTTCCCTCCCTGCCAGGGTGGCTGGCACAGGCAGAGCCTGGTGTGCCCACCCACAGGGCAGGACAGAGCCCTTCCCACCCTGCTCCTATGCCCTGCCAGGGTCCCTGTCCTGCTCAGCTCCCATTGTACCCAGGTACAATGGGGCAAATGCTGAGCCCCCTGGCACTTGGCAAGGGGTGCCCCCCCTGCCACCGTGGACCAGTCCCAGGTCCACCTAGTCCCTAGAAGTCGACATAGGTGTCCAGTGTGGATGCTCTAAGTCTCTTTGGCAGGGTCCCCTTTAAGTTGACTTAATTTTTGAGTGTGGACATGCTAAGTCGACTTAGCAAAGTTGACTTATTTGGCCAAGTGTAGACACAGCCTCTGTGCTCAGCTATTTAGACCTCAAGAAACAAAAGAAGCTTTCTTTCTTATTTCACAGCTTCTCTTAACAGGAACAATTGGGGACTTCTAGGTGACAAAGAATGTTTTGTGAGATAGAACAGCTTCATTACTGGGTTGCTAATGTTAGAACTCCTCCGAAAAGGGCTTTATAAACTCCCATGAACAGTATTAGCAGCCTTCGCTTACTCAGGGGGAAATTACGGCAGAGCATTTAAATGATTTTGCCAAAGCCATAGACAGTGTCACCCCAGGAACTTCTAGCCTTATGCTCAAATGCATCGGCCACCCCATCCATCCTACTCAGATTACTTTCCTCTGCCCAAGGAGATGGAGCGGAGCCTCTGGCTTACCTGCAAGTTGTGAGCTCCCAGGGGCCAGGATTAGCTTGTTGTGTTTGTACAGCGCCTGGCACAGTGGTGTCTCAGTCTATGACTGGGACTCCCAGCTGTTCCTGTGATACGAAATAATACATAACAGAGCAGCCTAACCAAACTGTATCAGTTAGTGACACGTATTTGCATTTACTCATAGACTTTAAGGTCAGAAGGGACCAGTACGATCATCTAGTCTGACCTCCTGCAAAATGCAGGCCTCAAGAGCTCACCCACCCACTACAGCAATAGGCCACCAACCTATGACTGAGTTATTTAGCAGAAGCCTAGAAAGGATAAGCTATGTTAGGGGCATGGTCCCCAGGTGATTGTGCCTCCAGCTGTCTAAAGTTTGGAAATGAAATGCCTGGCGCTTGCTGCGGTTTATCTGGGGGACAGCCACGTGAGTACAGGGAGACTCAAAATGGCAAGCAAACCTGACACTGAGCAGCCGTGAACGTTCAAGAATCCCCCTCTCTCTCTGAACAATGACGGCCTGGATTAAGGTTACAATATTCGACACTGCATTGTGTCACACGGGCTATTTTGGTCAGGAAGTAGCTGAGCCCGTATTTGGGAAACTCTCACATTGAAGGGCAGGCTGAAGGACAGCGATGAGAAATGGGGCCTCACAATGGCAGTTTTACAAGTACTGTGAGGGAGAAAAGATGGAAATCCTTTCTTTAGCCCCTTCTCCTCAGAGGTACCGGACGGCCAAGCTCTAACCCTGACTAAGTGCCTCTCCTGCAGCTTCTCGGCACTGTGGTTTGAGAGTGACACTTGGAGGAGAAAATGCAGAGGGGGGAAAAGCCAAGCTCACTTTTTAGGAGTAAGAGCCTCCGAGAGCTGGAGCTTTAAAGCAGTTACAGCTGAGATATTACATACGCCAAAACGTGCAGTAAAAATTGATAGTAGCTCTGGGAGCTGTATAACTCTGCCCCTGGCAAATCTGGTCTTATCTACGGCAGTTCCCAGCGGACCACAGCGTTGCCACCTTGGACCCTAGGAGATGTTCACGAAGGGGCCAGCCCTGTTCTGCTTGACCAGAGCCTCAAAGATGTTAAGATACACATCACCTGCTGAAATCAATGGGCGAGAGACACCTAGATAGCGGTGACGGTCTGGGTCCAGCTAACTAGATTCTCTCCCTGGCATTTGTTTGCAAATAGGACCCTTGCTTCCCTGAATTGTAGGGCAAGTACCTGAGGCCCTGGCTCAGAGTGGGTAACAGAGGCCAGCCCTCCATTGTCTGAACCAACTCACCCTTTGGAAGTAAGAGCCTCTAAGAGCTGGAGATGTAATGAAGTTACAGCTGAGATTTTACATACACCAAAACATGATCAAGAGGAGCGTTGCCAGAAGATCGAGAGATGTGATTATTCCCCTCTATTCGGCACTGGTGAGGCCGCCTCTGGAATACTGTGTCCAGTTTTGGGCTCCCCACTACAGAAAGGATGTTGACAAATTAGAAAGAGTCCAGCGGAGGGCAACGAAAATGATTAGGGGGCTGGGGCACATGGCTTATGAAGAACTAGGCTTATTTAGTCTGCAGAAGAGAAGAGAAGACTGAGGGGAGATTTGATAGCAACATTCAACTACTTGAAGGGGTGCTCCAAAGAGGAGGGAGCTAGGCTGTTCTCAATGGTAACAGAGGACAGAACAAGGAGCAATGGTTTCAAGTTACAGCTGGGGAGGTCAAGGTTGGATATTAGGAAAAACTTTCTCACTAGGAGGGTGGTGAAACAGTGGAATGGGTTACCTAGGGAGGTGGTAGAATCTCCGTCTTTGGAGGTTTTTAAGGCCCGGTTAGACAAAACCCTGGCTGGGATGATTTAGTGGGAGTGGTCCTGCTTTTAGCAGGGGGTTGGACTAGATGACCTCATGAGGTCCCTTCCAAGCCTATGATTGTATGCAGGAAGAAGTTTATACTCAGGGCCCCAGCCACAGGGACTCACTCTGGCCCCTGGTCTCTGAATCACCTCCTTGTCCTCTCACTCAGCCTCTTTTGCAAGCAACCTCTACTTTTAAAGGGGGAAACCCAGGAGGTGGGGACAGGCAGAGGCCAGCACCAAGCAATTATAGCAGCCAAGGGGGGGGGCGGGGGGGCAGCAGCAGTTTACCAAGTCTCCACCCCACCCCCACTTTCAGACTAAAAGCTGGGTCAGGTTACTTTCCCCCATGCCCACCCCTCCATGTTCAATCTCATAGTTGCACCTCCAGCTTCACCCTTGTTCCTGCTTGTCTCACCTCTGCTACTGTTGAATCCCTCCTCACTCAGGTCGGCCCGGCCCAGCCTGGCCCTCATTCATTCTCTCACCCACACCAGGCCCAGACTTCTGAGGTCAAGGCCTTACTCTGGTGAGCCTGTCCAGGGCTGAGGAAGACAGACCACAATACGCCTGCAAGCCGGGCTGGGTCAGTCAGCGCAGCACACTGGCCTAAGGGGCAAAACAAAGAAAAGGGAAAGTGAGGCTGAACAGAAATGTCCCCCACAGGAGACATTTCCTCATGGACGGCCCTGGCCCCAGGGATATTGGAGCCCAAACTGGAAAACGCAGAGCAGTGAGCACTTCCATAGCCAGGGGAGGGGCTGAGAGGGAGCGTCACCATTTCTTAATTCTGTATTTTACGCTCCCAAAGCAGCGCTTCCCCCGGGTAGTGCCACACTCAGCCCATCTGGGCTGCAGAGAAGGAAAAAACAAACCTTACGGCCTCCAGTTCCTTAAGGAGCCACAGCTGGGGCACTGATTGGCAGCCCTGGCAGCTTCTTCCCACAGCAGCTTTTAACCAGTTTGTTGCCTGACTAGGGGTGGGGTTCGTTCCTCTCATTTCAGAGCAGTCTTCCTTGGATCCACAGGGGAGGACGTGTGCGCTCTAGGGAGGTAAAACAAACAAGGAGCCCTAGGTATGTTTAAAGACTAACAAATTCATCACGAGCTTTCAGGGGAGAAAATCCTACTTCATCAGAGAGAGATTCTCCTACAAAAGCTCATGTGGTAAATAAATTTGTTAGTCTGTACAAGTGTCACAGGACTCCTTGTTTCTTTTGCTGAACTAGACTAAGACAGCTACCGCTTTGGAATTAGGAATGTAGAAGCTTTTACAGGCAGATCTCCTAGGGACAAACAGGACAGTCTCTGCCCAAAAGAATAAATGGATACAAATCTGACATCAGAAATAACATTCAAACTGCTCATTCCACTGATGATTTGTTAATAGTTGTACTTAAATGGATTATAAATCAAAACTTCAAAGAGAAAGTGCAGAATTGGAATTCATATGCAGATTTGACACCATTGCCTTAGGGCTAAATAGGGATGTGGGGGGCACGTTCTTATTACAACAGGTGTTTTAACCTCACCTCCCTCTATATACGCTGTTCCCCACTGTTTGAATCTAAACAACTGCTTTGATTTGCTGTAACAGTCTGATCCGATCCTATGACTTACACTTGCCGGCATTTATTTTCTTCCCATTCTGTAAGTTCCGCATCTACAAGTGTCTGACGAAGTGGAATTTTCTCCTACAAGTGCTCAGGTAATAAATAAATTTGTTAGTCTTTAAAAGTGCCACAGGACTCCTTGTTTGTTTTAAGGATGCTGTAGTTACACAGGGAGAAGCAGCAGGAAGAAAGGGAGCAGGTGCAGGCCTTGAAGAAGAAACTGACCCATGATTTTTCCCGATACGCATCCCTTGTTCGCCATCTGGTGGTGAAGTGTCACTATAGCAACTCCCCCCAGCCCCAAAATAATTGCGTTATGGTCACATTCAAAGGCAAAAACAATACATCACATCAGGGGTCAGGCTCAGGTTCCCCCTGCTGGCCCCGCCCCACCAGCATGGCTTGGGGCCACAAGAGCCGCATGCCGCGGCTCCAGGCTCCCTCCCCCTGGCCGCGTTTCCCCATTCTGCCCTGTCCGGGGTGGAGGCTCCAGTCCCCGTGACCCCTACCCACAACAAGGTAAGTGCTGTGGTGGGGGGAGCCCCGGGTCGGGAGCTTGGGTCTCGGCTCGGTGAGGCCCGGGGGCTGGCTCAGGGCCCGGTGCGAGCCTCGGGGGCCAGCACGGCCCAGCCCGGATCTGGGGCCTGGCCACCCTGGCTCGGGGTGCCGGTGCGGGGCTTGGGGGCCAGTGCAGCCCAGCGCGGGGCTCAGGGGTCCGGCCAGCCTGGCTCAGGGGCCAGTGCGGGGCTCAGGGAGGCCGGCACGGCCCAGCTCTGGGGCTCAAGGGTCGGCTTGGGGACTCCACTGCCCCCGCCAACACAGTGTCCCTGGCCCCGCCCCTGGCACCTTCTGAGGGTGTGGGGGGCAGGCCTGGCACAGAGGCTGGTGAAGTTTGCCGACCCCTGTATCATATAAAGAGCTGCTGCAGAGCTGGTGTCAGCCCTCACCTTATCACTTTGCTCTTCCAAGTGGCAGGAGACAGCCTGAAGGGACATTGTGCTGTCTCTGGCTCTGCGGATCACTAGAGGCCTCAATTTCCAGGACTGTCAAGTCAGCACCAAGTTTATTAAAGAAACATTAACATATTATTATTATTAAACAAAGGAATGATATAAAGCCACCAGGAATTGCTTGAAGTCTGGTCATTTTGCATAGCCCTACATACTGTATCATGTTTTTAGCAAGAACATCCATTGATAACATCCATAATTACAGGAGCAACAATAGCCACACTTGAGCTATCAACTAGTTGTCCGTTATTTTTCAGGTATCCTATCAAATCCTATTAAAAATGACAATAGACAGAATTTCTTCGCCATCAGTTTAATAAACTAGGCAGCTAGATCAACAACATTCTTTTTTCTCTTATTGTTACTACTCAATCTCCTTCCCAGTAAGCAACCTGAAATATTTTTGTCAAATTCCAAAGGGGTTGCTGTATTAGTCTATTGTAGAAAAACAACAGAGTCCTGGGGCACTTTTAAAGACTAACAGATTTATTTATCGCATGAGCTTTCGTGGGAGAAAATCCCACTTCAACAGATGTCTGACAAAGTGGGATTTTCTCCCACGAAAGCTCATGCGATAAATAAATCTGTGTCTTTAAAAGTGCCCCAGGACTCTGTTGAAATATTTTTGGTGAGCTGACTACGAAGTGGCTGGCTTTGTGGCCCCTTTCTAGGCAATACCTGACTTTCTTCTCTAGCAACACCAGGAACGCTTAGAACCGGTCTAAGCTAGTGGATGAAAACCAAAGTTTCCAAATAGGCAGCTGGAGCTCCAAGACACACTACTTACTACAAAAGGCATAAGACTTGATTCTCTTCTTCACGTAAGCCACCTTTACGCTTTTTCAGTAGTGTAAACGTGACCGACACCCAGTTTAAGGCTTCAATGCTACCAGCGTGCTGTGAAGAGATCTTAGAGGACTTGCCTACACATAAAAGGTGCACTGTTAATCACACTCATAGTTAATGACATCTCACGTTGCTAGGTATAGAAGGCCTGCTCTACATTCGGTTGATCGATATAAGGCAGCTAACATCAATTTAACAGAAGCGTCTACACTAAAACGTAGCTCCCACCTACATAACTTGCTCACAGCACCGACATAATCTCTGCAAGAATTAGGTTGATGCAAAGCCAAAGCAGGGCCTGCGCTGCTTACAACTGACTCTTGCTGCCTTTCCGAAACCATCCCACCATGCCCTACTCTGACAATGAAATGTATGCAAATACTCCTGGGGAGGACACGCATGGCCCACACAAGGTGTGGGATGTGGACACGCAAAGGCAATTTAATTACTGTGGTGGATGAACACTGAAGTCGGCTTACTTTTGTAGTGCAGACTTAACACCACTATAGCTTATTCCCATACAGCATAACTGGAGTAGCAAAATAAGACGCCCGCCTGAGAGTCTTGGCTGTGACAAAGCCTTGTATAGACCAGCCAAATGTAAAGGAGAATCAAGCTCATGGTATTCTTTAAAGTGAATTATTTAAAACGTTTTATGGTGGCTTTACCACAACAGTACCGGCAAGAAACGCCTCCTGCCAGGAATATGTTAAAAGAGGCAGTTTTAATGACAAGTCTTCACTAAGACCAAAAGACAAATGACGTGACGAGAGCCACAGCCGTATTCTGTAATGCAGTCACTCGTCTATGCAGAGATGCACATAGCCCATAGGTTATGCTTTGCTTTGGGGGCACGAGACAGAAAATTACAGCTACTGTGGTCCTCTTCAGTGTGTTCATAACCGTCAATTCTCCTATCTTATATATCAGGGGTGTAATCCGGCCCCCAGAGCCCTGCACAGCTCTTCCTCACCGGAACAGTCAAGCCCCGATAAAGTGCCTGCAATTTTACTTCTTGTCAGCAGAGGGCGTCCTCCGCTACAGAAATACATTGGAGGCACACGCTCTGGTGGTGAAAAGTAAAAACCGCAGGCACCTTTACCAGCAGCTTGCAGATTTGGGGGCTATGAGCAGGTTTTTTTCAGCAGGGGCACGCTGGGTCCCAGCCAGGTGCCTTACTTTGAGGCTGGGCAGAAATTTTGTTGAGAGCTGGTCAGGGCCTTTTAAAATCTGCCACCCTGTGCATATCCAGGCAGTGGCACAGGGCGGAGAATGGCCTGGCCAGAGAACTGACTCCAGGAGCTGGATTGAGCCCCTGTAAGCCATGTAAGTGGGGGAGGGGGCTGGGGAAGGGGTTAGGGAACTGGCACAGGAATGGTGGGCGGGGACCAGAACAGAGCCCTGTGCAGGAAAGGGAACGGGCAGTGCAGCAGAAGAGAGGTCAGGCAGCCAGTGCAGCAAAGGGGAGCGTTCAGGGCAGGGGAAAGGGAAGTCGGATAACATGCGAGTTTGGGGAGGGGAAAGGGGAACCCACGCTACCCCAAGTGCAGCAGGGGAAGGGGTCAGAGACCCCAGGCGGTACTGTGCTGGTAAGGGGTCAGGAAGTCTACCTGGACACATTTCGGCCGCTGTCCTGACTTACACTGTGGCCTCCAACACTGAATGAGTTTGACACCTCTGTTATATATAGTCCTTTGGTTTTAGAAGTTATTTGAACTCGGTGACTGGATAACAAAGGATAGTCTGTAGAAGAAGTCTCTAAATACAATGCAGCTATGGAAAGGTAGGATTTCTCCATATAGCTGCACTACCTTGTCTGTAGTAAACCAAATAGGGAGTCCTGTGGCACTTAAAGACGAACATTCATTTAAAAAGACAACAGAGTCTTGTGGCACTTTTAAAGACTAACAGATTTATTAATCGCATGAGCTTTCGTGGGAGAAAATCCCACTTCGTCAGACGCTTAGCTCATGCGATTAATAAATCTGTTAGTCTTTAAAAGTGCCACAAGACTCTGTTGTCTTTCTACAATAGACTAACACGGCTACCCCTTTGGAATTCATTTAAAAGTAAGCTTTTGTGGGTTACAATCCACTTCTTCAGTTGCCTGAAATTAATGGTGCAGTATGCTAGGTATATATACACGTGAAGGGTGAGGTAACAAGGTCAATTCTATTCAAACAGTGTAGATGGTGCCCATTAACAATTGATGAGAAGGTAAGATTGTTCAAAGAGGGAAAATTAGCTTACAATATCTATTCCACACCATCACAGGACCTAACCAAACCAGCCACTCCCGCAGAAGCTCATTCACCTTCACATCTACCAATGTGATATATGCCATCAATACCCTCTGCCGTATACCTTGGCCAACTGGACCGTCTCCACACAAAAGAATAAATGGACACAAATCAGTACCAAGAATGCTAACATTAAAAAACCAGTAGGGGAGCACTTCAGTCTCCCTGGATATTCTATAAAAGACATGAGTTACCATACTTCAGAAAAAACCCCCTTCAAAAACAGACATCAGCATGAAACTGCAAAGCTGGAATTCAAATGCAAACATAACACCCTTCGACTGGGTCTGAATAGAGCCTGGGAGTAGCTAGCTCAGTACAAAAGGTTATTTTCCCTCTTTAAACATTTTCACCTGCACATCAGTTGTTGTTAAGGGGCTACACTGTTTGAACGGACCTTGCTACCTCACCCTTCATGTGTGTATATACGCAGCATACTGCAGTTTTCATTTCATACATCTGAAGTGAGCTGTAAGCCATAAGAGCTGATGTTTCAATAAATTTGTTAGTCTTTATAAGTGCCACAGGACTCCTTGTATGTTTGCTGAAATACACAACAAGGCTACGCCTCTGGAATTTGTCTGTAGAACAATCCACAACCAGAGCAAGAACTTCCTTTACAGAATGTATTTTGGTTTATACACAGAAAAGACATTTTATTGAACAATGCTTTCCTCAAAGTAATTTGAGACTAAGTTTTATCCCTTGAGCAATGGCAGATTCCTCAAGTTTATTTCTAAATAATTTACAAAGTTTAATGTATGTTTTTTGGTCTCACAAAATACTGTTTTCACAGGACTATTCCTTCAGAAGACATCCAGTGCATACACTACTGTACTTTACATATGAATAAACTTGTACAAGGTGCTCTACTTCTGGCTTTCCTTTTGGAGTTCAAGTAACAAATACATTTTGTAACTTGAAAACAAGCTAGTGTTAAACACAAGTGTGCAAAACCCAAAACTAGAGTCACACCCAAAAAAGTCTCACCACAAAAAGCACAGCGAGGAACAGCCATTTCAGTTTCCTTTGAGATCAACATGCTTCAGCTGGTAGCTTCACCAGAATACCAGTTAATGGGAATTATCATTGAAAAGAAGATGCATACACAAGTGACTATAAATAGCTGCCTCCAAGATGCCTCAATGACATTTAATGTTGAATTCAAACAAGACTGTTTGAGGACTCAACATTTTGAAGGCTCTCTTTGGAACTCAAAAGGCTAGGACGCTTGCTTTTGAATTTTGTCACATCTCATTTTATTTGTACAAAAATGCTTTGAGCGAAACAACTGCCAACAGAAAAAACTGCCTTTCAAGTTCAAAACAAGCCAGTCCTTTCCCTGAAGAGAGGCAAGCTGGTTACTTTGCATTGTTGGCCCGCATTTTTTTCAGTCCTTTCTTGTTGTGTTTCTTTGCAAATCGCATGTTTCTCAGAAACTTCGGATCAACCTACAAAACAAGGTAAAAATCAACCACATTAGGTGAGTGAATTGCAGGTCACTTTAAGTGTATATTCAAACATGGAAGTGCACCAGTATTTATTTTAAAATTAGATAACACAGCTAATAAGGCAAATTTAATTTCCATGTAATGAGATCAAAATTTCAGGTAATGATTTGTTCGGGATTCAATGTGATCACAAACAAACCCTGTCTTCTTTTTTTTTGTACTTCTTAGTATTTCCATGTCAATACCATCAGTTCTTTCTTGGGCCTTGTCTGTTTTTACCATCTTAGCTAACATGATAAGAACAAGGGGGAGTTTTGGTGGAGTGGCCCCACCACTCCTATGGTGGGAAGGGGTGGGACTAGGAGGGGGAATTTTGGGGAGAAAGGGTGGAGCTGATCAGCTCTTATTGCGCTCCATCCAGGGGTAAGGCATGGACCCCGGAGGGGAGAGTGGTGCCTCGCTCCAACCAGGCTCTGCTGGGTCTGTGTGTGGGAAGGGGTGGGGCCAGGGCTCAGCTGGGGGCAGGATTAAAGGCTCCTGCGGGCTGGATCCAGTTCACAGCCGTAGTTTGCTCCCAAGAAGCAAATGGTTATTTTGCCCTTATACCAGAGGTGGGCAATCTGTATCACAGAACCACTGCAACGTAGTTAGCATGTACGGACGCACATCACCGCAAACTCAAGGTAGCACAGAATGGCCTAGTTCAAACAGCCAAACATTATTAACCGTCAAGGTGCAGATAAACACAATTTATTTACTGTAGTCACCCAAACAATGTTTTCACTAATCTAAGGCATTTGATGGCATACAATACAAGGACCTAATCCTTGCAGTCTTACATAGGTGGAGTAGCCTCAAAGAAGTTAATAGGACTAGTCACATGAGCAAGGTTTTGCAGGACTGGGCCCTAATTGTGGCATAAACAAAAAATTTTGCAAGCTTTAAAGAACTGTTGCTTATACCAAGATTACAAGGTTAGAAGGAAGTACAGATAACCCCAAAAATACAGGGAACATCTTTGGGTTCTTATTCACTTTCCAGTGCAAGTAAATTTCATCTTCCAAAACAGGAAGTTACACTAACTGCCTCCTTTCAGTTAGAGCAGGGGTGTCCAACCTTTTCTGGTGAGTGGCCACATTGCAATTCTCTCTCACTTTGGGGGGGGGGGGGGGGGCAAATTTTGGAAAAAAAAGCATAGAAATTGATCATATTATTAATAAAATTTAAACAGTCAAAAAATAAACACCAGTTTACAAAACAATTTGGTTCTGTCAAAGCAGGGGTGGCAAAGAAAAGGGGTGGTCGGGCAAAGGAGGGCAGGGGTGGGGAAAAAGGTCCTGGTGATGAGAGGGGAGGTGCGGGATGGCTGGGAGGGGAGCGTGGCAGGGGAAAATGTGGGAGCAGGGCAGGGGGTGGCAAGAAAGGGAAAGGGAGGTGTAGCTGGCAGGAGAGAATGTGGGGAAAAGGGCAGGGATGCAGTTCCCCCCCTCCATTCAGCACCTCACCTGCAGCTCCTGGTGCCCCTCCCTACCGGCAGCTCACAGCGCTGCACATTGGGAGCACCAGGTTCCCCCCACTTCCCTAGCACCTCACGGTGCCCAGCCCCTCCACTCCTGGGCCCCTCACACGCCGTAGCTCCCCCTTGCCAGCGCCCGCACGAGTGTCACCCCTTCCCTGCCTGCCTCCAAGCACAGAGGGGCACCCAGCTCCCCATACACCCCCTCCACATGAAGCAACACCTGGCCCCTCCCCTCGCACGAAGCAGCACCTGCTCTCTGGCTCCTCCCTCCCCCGCAATGGAGCAGAACTGACCCCCATTTCGCCCAAGCACGGAGGGGCACTGGGCTGCACCCCCCCCCCCCCCCACCCCCGGGAGCGCCGGCCCCTCCCTCCCCCCGCCCGGGGCAGCACCAGCTCTCTGGCCCCCCCCCCCCCCTCAGCCCCCGCCCCCCTTCCCTCTGCTCCAAGCACAGACAGAGGGGCTCCCCTCCCCCCAGCATGGAGCGGCACCTGGCCCCTCCTGCCTCACAGATCTCCCTCGCTGCTGGCACCTTGACTGCAGGTGCCTGCCTCTTCGGCCGAGCCCCTCCTCCACCCCCAGCATAGCCTCTCACTCATTCCCACCAGCTCCCTGACCTTCCCTCACGCAACCCGATCCCAACACTCTCCCACTCCGCAGCACACCCCACCTGCTCCCTGTGGCCCCCTGACATCCCTCCCCGTGTTCCCCAAATCCTCCCGTTCCTAGCTGACTGGCTCCCCAACCCTCCCGGTCCACCCCCACTTACCTGGCCAGAGCAGCAGGAGCGTGTGCCAAGTCGCTCCCTGGCCAAGCCTCTCCCACCCTGAGCCCCATGCCTCTGACTGTGCTCAGGGCAGGAGATTGGAATAGTTAAAGTCCCCAGCCTGGCCCCAGCTCCCAGGCATCCCGTGGGCCAGATCGCAGCCCCTGGTGGGCTGGATTCTGGCCCGCAGGCTGGACAAGCCTGAGTTAGAGGAATTTAAAGACACTTTGAAAGTAGTATCCAACATTTTCTGTCCTCTAGAGGGGGGAGTTTCTCAACACCAATAAGGATGAAGAAATAATACAAAGGAGTCATTGAAGTTAGAAACATATGCAGAAAAGTTTCAAAATGGAAAATAATTACCCAATTCACACATATTCACTGAGGGAGAAACATGGGAAATAGTAAAGATGAACCGTGTCTAGATTAGAATTTGGAAGGCTTTAGCCAATGTATGTTAGCAACCTAATACAGCCAAAGTTGCATGCCTATAACAGGTGCTAAACCCGTAAAGTCGAGTCCCAAGAAGACCTGAAAGACTAAACACTCTTTGCAGATAGCAAGCTGGACAAATCTGAAACCAGCATATGACTGCAAAAAGGCAAATGCAAAATGGTAAAAAGAGAAAAATAGTTTTTACTGTATTAAAGTTTAAACCTGCCACAGCAAAATTCTGAAAAACAATATTTACCCCCTTCAGAGATTCATATCTCTGGGACCTGGGTTTCTTGATACCATTTCTGTGCCATTTGCGGGCTGTTGAGAGATGGAAACATTCATAGATTAAAAACAGGACTGCAGATATTAAATATTTGTGCTAGAATCCTTTTTTGCCCACCACCTATCCTACGCAAAACACTAAATACAGGATTTAACACACCTAAACTTTTTAACATAATCGGTGATTTAAAACAAAGTTTCTTCTCCCTATACTTCCTTCCTCGGGGCATAATATGATGTTTAATAGTTGATGAAACAGACACTCATGTTATTATTGTGACTAACTTTTGATGAGAAAAATGGCATAGGAAGTATTCTATTCGGTGGCATAACTGACATTCAAGAGTCTGTAAAAAACAGTTTTCCATGCCTTTTGAAGTGAGAATAAATTCTTTCTATATTGCTATTTAACAACTTTTGACAATGCACACTTTTGCTTGTTTACAGCCATTTCCTTCAATTTTAGTCACGTTAGGCCACAGGATGGGCAGGAATCCTTTTCCTTGTTGAGTTACACAGAAATGTAAAATAACTCACCAGACTGTTTGGTTCTCTTCTGAAGCAAAAATAAAACGAGGACCCTAATCTAATCTTTTATTCCTCCAAATTAGAAGTCTAGCAGAACACATCTAGAATTTACAACCAGAGGATGGCAAAACAGTCATGTACCCCAAACCAAAGCTAAGTATTAAAATATTATTGGAAGATACCCTTCCACTCCACCAAACATTGATCAACAGAAATAGAAAGTACTGATCTCTCTTTGGCAAGAACTTAAGAGACAGTGTTGAAAATATACCTCAACCGTATGACTGTCTTACGAGAAGCAACGTTTTTAAAACCTCTATACTTTTGGATGAGAACCAGACATAACTTACATTGGTTGTGAGTGGTGTGATTCTTGGATTTGGCCATGATTAAACCTGTGATGGGGAAAGAAACATTCAGAACTGGCAGGAACGGAGACACTGGGCTCTGGCACCCAGATGCCCTGTGATGTTTCCAAGAGGGGAAAGCTCCAAAGGCAAAGCACACTATATAAGCCCTTGAGATCACCAACCTTCCCCGTGCAGCCACACAGCACAACCCCCTAACATGGTGGGCCGTGCCCACCGCCCCAAACCCTCCTGCCTCCGGTTTCACAGATCTCATGTCTCCTCTTAGCCCTCTGGGAGCCAGACTCACCTCAAGCTTCATCCCAGGAGCCCCAACCTGCTCCCCAGGAGCCCCCTCTCATCGCTCTCCTGCCATCCCCCGATCCCAGCAGCCCCCAGGGCTCGCTCCCCCTCCCGCCCCAACCCCGGCGCAGAGCGGGACTCGCGCCGCGCACAACCCGACCCGCGCAGGCCTCGCCGGCGGCTCCCGCGGGCAGGATGGAGCCGGATTGTGCGGAGCGACTCTCACCAGCACTTCACCACCACGGCGGCCGAGCCAGAAGAGACAGGACGCAGGCGCCAGCGGAAGGACGGATACAAACTCAAAGCCTTCTGGGAAACCAGCCGGGACCGGAAGTCCAGTCCCTCTGTCCACTCCGAGCGGAAACAGGAGTGGGAGGAGCGAGGTTCCGGGGCGGGGAAGTGGCCGCCCATCGGCGTGGGGCCGGGGAGTTATAGCTGCTGTTGTACACGTTACATAATTTCATCAGCACTTTTGTCAATTAAAACATGACCCATTTAGCATCTCTATTAAAAGTGGCTTCATTTTCATAAAGTATAAGCTTTTTCCAGTCAAAATGCTGTTTGGATATTTGGAAAAGATGCTCATAACTCTGGAATATCACATCAATGTTCCTCTAAAATGACAATTAAAGGCCTCAATCCTTCAAGCACTTACTTATCTTTAAGAACATGAGTAGTTCCACTGAAGCACAGCAATCTATACAGAGGAAACAGCAAATGTGACTGTCCATAATGCTTTCAAATGTATTATCAAGTAAAGACACTGAAAAATACAGAAACTTTTCCCCTTCAGTTTCAATCATGGCTACTGTAACAATAGTAGGCAAGGTGTGTTGGACAGAAGTGTGATTTTTAAGTTAATGATGTCCCATTAAGTTTTGCAATGCCACTCATGAATCTCACCAGCTTATCGATGTTATAGATGAATAAAAAAGTGAGAGAGAGGTTAATAGCCTGATTTTCATGAGTGCTGAGCACCTGCAACACCCATTGATGAATGTAGGTGCAGCCTCTGGATAGCAGATGTGGCTGACATTTTGGGGTGGAAAAAGTTGAATGTGGTACAGAAGGGTGAGTTACCAATTAATGCATTTGGTGATGAGGGGGAAAGCTTCTAAACAAGAAGTTGCGGAGACTAAGAGCCAAATTCTATTAAATCAACGGAACAGTGCCCATTTACATTATCACAGAATTTGGCCCCGAAATCTTGTGGATTAAGTACGGGATATTTTGTAAAGTAATTCAATAGAGGCATACATTTACTGACCAAGAGAGTAGAACTAGAAAATGCTGGCTTCTTTGGATAGAGGAACTTAGACACTACAGTGATGGGCACAATGGAAAAATAAAATGGCTAGAAGGGAGAGCTGCAGAGTTCCAAGACCATATGTACTGTAGTAGAAAGAAGCTGGGTTTTTTTCAGTCAGATCATCCCTCACAGGTCTGTTAGCTGTCCTACCATCTCCCAAGATCAGTTATCAGTGGAAAACATCATCCTTTAATACAATGGGGAAAAATGCCCTTAGTCCATAAATGTATCAAACTAATGAGATTACCAGTAGTTGGGAAAGGAGAGATGTGATTTGTCAATACTCTGTGTTCCACCAAATACGAAGGGTATTTGGCTCCATTTGAAATGGGTGGCTATTTTCAGCAAAGAAATTATGCTTGATGTAGTTGTTTAAAAGACAATAATAATGGACTAGATTGTTGCATTTGAATAAATTGAGTTTTTAGCTTCCACACATCGTTCCTTTATACCCAGTCTTCCCCTTCCAACTCTTCATATCTAGCTTTTGCAATATCTTACCACTCTAGTGATCCAAGGCTTCAGATACAACTCTGGTCAGGTAATTACAACATCTAGTATTGGGGTTAGTATAATAGAACACCAAAGTTATAAACACCAGATTTACAAACTGACCGGTCAACCATTCACCTCATTTGGCAGTATAAATATGCAATCAGGCAACAGCAGAGACAAAAAAACCTCAAAACAAATATAATAGTTCTATGCTGAATGTAAACTACTAAAAATAACAGAGTCCTGTGGCACTTTTAAAGACTAACAGATTTATTTATCGCATGAGCTTTCGTGGGAGAAAATCCCACTTCGTCAGACGCTTTGAAGATAGGAAAGTTACAGAGTGGGAGGAAATTTTTCCTCCCACTCTGTAACTTTCCTATCTTCAAAGCGTCTGATGAAGTGGGATTTTCTCCCACGAAAGCTCATGCGATAAATAAATCTGTTAGTCTTTAAAAGTGCCACAGGACTCTGTTGTCTTTCTACAATAGACTAACACGGCTACCCCTTTGGAATTTGACTACTAAAAATAAGAAAGAGAAAGTTAAAAAAATTAATAAGGCAAGAAAACTCTGCTTCTTTCATATAATTAAGATGGCTAAATGCACCTTTTCTTCTGCATAGTAAAGATTCAAAGCTGGATTAAGTCAATGCTCAGTTATAAACTTTTGAAAGAACAACTGTAAATGTTTTGTTCAGAGTTACAAACAACCTCCAATCCTGAGATGTTTGTAACTCTGGGATTCTATGGTACTTATGATTGTTAGCTTCAAGCTCACAATCCTCCACCCGGTGAGTCGAACAACAACTTCTTTAGATCAGCTAGAAGATAAAATTGAAACACACGAGCAAGCTGGTCACATACCATGTAGTTACAGACGTATGTTTTTTCTTTCCCTTTTAGACTATATTACAAATAATCTTATTCCTTTTTCCCTGTCTGGAAATGTCTTTCTAGGGGGAAAAAGATAATATAACATTTTTATAGCTCTAGCATATGTCTATATTAAATCTTTTTATTGCTATACAGCCCCACATGCTATTAGCTGCTCTGTAAATTCCCTTGAAGCCTTTAACTGCTCATGTTAGCTCCAAAGTGGAGGGAACTGTAAAGTATGAGTCTACCAGAAGAAGATTAGTAAAGTTGTATTTACTGACTGCACAGCATAGAAAATCAAGTCACTTTCCACAATAAATCTGTGTAGCTGTATTTGCTTAGAACTACTACTAGCTTCACATTTCATTCCTACTCAGGTCCTTAACTAGGGTAAATTAGCATAATTCTGTTGAAGTCAATCAGGGCCTGAGTTTTTATCTTGAGTCTTAATGAGCCAGGTGATATCTTCTGTTATTGTGTTATCATGAATAGCTGGCCACCTTGAAACCTACAATAATGTTTTAATGATTACAGACTTTATTACTCAGTGTTATCCTCAGTGTCAGCTGTTAAAAAGCAGTGTTCATAATTGGGGTAGTAATTACCCAAGCTTCAACAGATTTAAAAAATGCATTGGTTAAATTTTTTTTTTAAAGTTAGAAAAAGCCTTTGAAATGGCAGGAACAATATGTATCATAACAGAAGACAACCTCTATTTGCCTCTGTCAGTCTTGTCGTTTTCTTTCACTTTGTTTTTCTACGTCTCAGGCCATGTACACACTACAGACTTGTCCTGCAATAAAAGTTATTGCAGGACAAGCAAGCATTATAATGATAACGCTTTACTGCATCCACACAGCACTCCTTCTAGTGAAAGGATTTTCACTAGGAGCAGTGCATGGTGGGTACCTATCCCACCATGCACTGCCCTGCCAGCAGAAAGGCTGGCAGTGGTGCTGGCTTGAGCCCCAGTCCTGGGGCTGGGGCTCCGCTGTACTCGGGCTCAGCTGCTGCCAGGCAGCTGAGCCCCACCAGTGGGCTTGAGACCCCCACAGCAGCCGAGCCCACCCACCGGGCTCCAGCTGCAGGGCTTCGGGTGGCAGCGGGGGCTTCAGCGCGCAGCCCAAAGCCCCGGGGCTGAGCTAGGGGGCTGGCCCAAACCGCCAGGGCAGCTCCAAAAAAGTCAGTTTCATTGCAGTGAAATTGACATATATGTCAACTTTACTGCTCAGCTAGAGCAGTGAAATTGAGATATTTGATAGCTCCGGTGTCCCAGAGTGCCCTCGATTGGCACTCTGGGACATTTCCGGAGGCTGTCAATAATGCAACAAGCATACACGCAGGCTGTAACACGGAACAACTGTTCCATGGTAAGCCTCACCACCCTCGTTTGGGTGGTTTACATGTTGCGCAGCAAGAGGGCTGTTGCCGCGCAACAAGCTTTCATGTGTGTACGCTCTCACTGTTATTGCACGGTAAGGAGCCTTACCGTGCAATAACTTTATAGTGTGTACAAGACCTCAGAAGCAACTTCTAACCCCCTTAGCCTACATTTATACTTTGGGTAATGAATTAACACAATTAGTCCCTTATTTGTTCACTGGACTGATTGTCAAGAAGTTCAATAGCTGGGCCAAATGCTCAGCTGTTGTAAATCATTGACTTAGTGGAGGTACCTTGATTCACACAGCTGAGGATTTGGTTTAATGTATTCAGGATGACTGTGAACCAGTGGAACTTTTCAGAGTCTAAAGAAACCTTTGCACAGCATAGAAAATTTAAGACTTTGCGCAGCTCATTTAACCATTAGTTACTGTAGCTAGCTAAGTGAGTTGCATAGTACCATTAAACTCACGCCTCGGGTGCCACTGCCAATCTGGATGCTGGATTCCCTGAGAAGGACCATGGATGCTGAGATACCGAAAGTCAGTAATCCTTGCAAATAAATGAACCCTGCAAGCTGCTATGATAGCTTTGCGCATAAGCGAACTTGTCTGCATGCAAACATGCCAACTCCCATGCTGATGCTTATGTCAGTCTGGGATGCTGATTCTTAAAGCCTTTAGCGTACTCCTGAGTGGTTTCCAACACTGCAGAGGGAGCAGGCACAGTTTGAAGAGAGTGCTATGGGTTTAAGATCCAAATGATGCTTTATTTCCTTAGATGTCCATTTGCAATGGGATAATTTCAGCCATCTGGGGCCAGCCCCAGCACAGCTGTGCCAGTACAACCCCTCTACTGCAGACAAAGCTTCATTCATTTAAAAATAGTGACGTAGGAAATAAAGGCTATCAAAGGGTTAACTAGGTCCAGCTGGGCCTTGGAGGGCTGGAGACTCCTCAGCAATGTTAGGGCAAGTGGGAAAATTATGAATCAAGCAAACACCCACAAATAGTGTGAGTTAGCCAGTGTGTGTAAAGATAAAGTGATATCTGGGTATTGTTATAGTCACTTCAAAACCACGGAGCTGCCAAGCCCAGGCGGATGCCTGAGGGAAATTGGCACCATCTACAGAGCCGGGTGGAAATGTGGATCCCTTTGACTTTCTTTGTTTTCTCTCTTGTTCTTTAGCCCTTGAAACTGGTGCATTTATCTGTTCATGTAAGCCTTTGTACATGGCCCCATTCCATGCCACCTCGCACTGTGTCGGTATTACAGGCTACACACCCTTTCTCTCCATTCTGCCTGACATGCATGGCCGGAGCAGGGAGCCAGGTTCCATTCAGGGAAGCATTCATGGGTTACACAGCTCCTGATGCTGCACTCTAGCCACGTGTTTCAGATCTGAGTGTGACTGGCAGGGTGGAGCAGTTCACTATGACTGGGATGGGCCAAGGAGCCGGGGGCGAAATCTAAGGAAGCCAGTTGAGGAGCAAAATAAAACCAAACCAAAACCCCAAACACAAGACAGCACCCACTGCTGGCGTGGCACGAGACGTGGCTGGTCTGAACGGCATCATTTCCTGGTGGCTATGCGCTTTTAACACCACACCGTTCCTCTTATCACATGTACTACGGTAGCCAGTGCTTTTTTTGTTTGTTTTTTTTAAAAGTGCTGGTACTCATATCTTGATAGTAAATTTGAAAAATGCCTCTCCCACCCCCTTCTTCCTGTGCCACCCCTCTGCTTCCAGCGGCGTGCTCCTTTCCCCTGCTGAGCCTGCCCCCCCAGCTGGGCAGAGGGTCTGGCAGAAAGGTGCCAGTACTCCGTATCCCTGTGTATCATCACGAAAAAAAGCCCTGATGTAGCACACAGGGGCTTTGGTTGTGATCAAGGCCCCTATTGTCGAAGCCACTGCACAGATACATTGTGAGGGACAGTCCCTGCCCCATGGAGCTGAAATAGCCATGACAGACAAAAGGTGGGAGGGGAAACAGAAGCACAGAGGTGGAATGATTTGCCCAAACTCACCCAGTAGAGGTAAGATGAGAATGCAGGTCCCCCGAACCCTAGTTCATTGCCCTCTCCACTCACTCTACCCTCCTGCTGTGCTAAGGCTACCTTTCAAATGAGGCTGCTGTGCTTGGAGACCCGAGCCTGGCTGTGTGCAGCCATTCACACCTGTTCAAAGTGCAGATAAAACGCTGCCCCCTCAGAATCTTGCATGGGGCTAAATGCCAACCCAAAGTGCAGGAAAGGAGAAAGGTAGTCCTTTGGCTTGTTCAAGCCCAGCTAGAAAGAAAGCAGAGAGTTAAACTAGACAGTCACTCAGTTGCATAACTGCACTCTGCTGCAGCTGAAACCTTCCCACAAATGAGGTCTTTCATTTTTAAATAAATGGAATTGATAAGCACAAAATATTATGGAAATGAAGAGCCTTTCTAGTACCTAAGTGGCGCAGGAGGACTAATGCGTAAGAAATGGGTGGCTTCTTGTTGCGTGTCCAAAAAAAATCCTTTAGAAGTAGCCCAACAAATGTTGCGCTGTTCAAATTTTCACCCAGGATCATTCCTAAGAGTAAGTCTTTCTGCATAACTTCAAGCAGAAGTGCTGGCATCAGTCTCTGTAAGATTCCTTGTGGTGTGACTCAGTGGAGAGAAGAAGGGATTGGGAACCAAGAGATAGGGGCTCAGTTCCCAGGTCTGCCACAGACTTTCTGGGTTTTCAGAACGGCGCCTAACAGAGTAAGGTGCCATTGACTTTCCATGAGAAATATCAGCCGCACTCTCTGTGCCTAACTTTCCACTCTGTAAAATGGGGCCAATAATGCCGTATCTGTCTGTTTTGTGTAATTACAGTGCGAGGTTTGCAGACCAGCGACTCTCTTACTCTATGTATATATAATGCCTACCCCCATGGGCACATATACTCTACCATGGCATAAATAATAATAAGGCAAGGAGGAAACTGGCAGATTTTTCTGTCTGTATGCAGGGAACCACGTTGCCTACTGGTTGTGCTGTGATTGAATTAATTGAATTCTCCCTTTTTAATACATCTGTTTACGTGATGATGTGCCAGACTTTCCTTAAGCATTTCCTTAGCACTTTAGAAGGCAGTTTACACTTTAATTAGGGCACTTTACAGCCAAAACACATCCCATCATGAAAAGAGAAAACGAATCTGCCCTTTCATCTGCCTTTCCCCTGCACAGTCTGTTTTGAAACAGTGGGCTGGTGGTGTTTACAGATATTGTTAATTACACAAGACCAAGCCAGTGATTGCAACTGTGTTATACTGCATTTTAGAGGGCAGACCCATAGTGGGCCAAAGTTCGGCCCTTGGGAAGGAGAGGGGATGAAGGGTTTCTTATATAAGATCCTGGACACATAAAATATAAAAAAGAAAAGGATAATATAGGTACACACAAAAAAACCCCCAAATATTTTTGTTTTACTGACTCAGTGTGAAATTTGTTGCTGGTGCTAACCCCACAGGCTGGGCGACCCTCTGAGGTGAATCAGGAAGTGGTGACGACAGTCTTTCTCCAAAGCCCACCACACCGGGTTGAAGCCAAGTTTATTGTGGCTGACTCCCTGAGACCAGCTCGTGGCCCCAGGGGACCCTGGCTCCCTGGATCAGAACCACTGCTCTCTACCACCCGGCCATTCCCTTAGTCCAAGAAATTGTCGCTGGCTGGTCATGCTTGCATGGGTCAGCTTTGAAGCACTGCAGCAGCACAGAACTGCCTCATCTCAAAGGACGATTGGGCCCAGGGTCCGCCTCAATTGTAACCCAGATTTGGCAGTTGCAAACTGGATAAGTGACTCCATCACTCAAGTGAAGCTAGGAGGCAAGAAGAGCAGATAAAAAAAGCAAGGGTATGAGGTCATGCAGCCGCTAGAAGGAGCCCAAGTGTAACACATCAAGAAACAAATCGCAGATTTAGACATTGTAAAGTAGAACCATTAGTCACAATCAGGGAGAACAGAAATCTCTGGGGAATACCAGCAAAATATGCAGGAATTTCCCATTTTATTTGCTATTCTATTTGGCTGCAGCTCTTCTGTTTTGAGACTTTAAAAAAAAAAAAGAGAGTGAGGAAGGTAATTAAAAATATTTCTTAGCTGATTGAAAGTGACTGTCTTAGGGGAACTGGTTGCTTTGGGGGATTAGTAAGGAGGTCAGGAGTCTTCTGAAACCAGTTCTAATCTGGCCCACGTCAGCAAGACCTGAACCCCAAGACCATGTGATGCTCTTTCTTGGTGGCCTATGTTTAAAGGAGTTGCTTGTTTCAGTGCAGCTCCTACAGATGTACGACCGTGTCACAAAAACCTCAATCACAGTTCTTACCAACTAGCAAGCGTGAGATAACAGACAAGCTCTATAGTTGAAAAGAATAAGATTTCTAGGAGACAAAGACTGTTGAGAGGAACAATGAATAGACGTGGTCATTTAAATAGCAGAGAGCACATCAAGGGAGAGCACTGAAGAACTCTCCATGAGACCTCTCCTACAGAGATGAAGAAAGCAGGAAATGGGATGTGTTGGGCCCATATCCTCAGCTGATGTAAACTTTAAGACCAGTATTGATCATCATGATTATCTACTGACCCTCCTGCACATTGCAGGCCACAGAACTTCACTCCTCTAACAGATCCTAACTTCTACTTAAAAAATAATTAAAGAGTCCTGTGGTACTTTGAAAGATTAACTAATTTATTTATCACATAAACTTTCATGGGAGAAAATCCCATTGACACCCTCAAATCATGATTTAAAGACTTCAAGTTACAGAGAATCCACCAATTATACTAGCTTAAACCTTCAAGTGACCCATGCCACATGCAGCAAAGGAAGGTGAAACCCCCCCAGGATCTCTGCCAATCTGACCCGGGGGGAAATTCCTTCTTGATCCCACACGTGGTGATCAGTTGGACGCCGAGGTCAATGGAGCTATGCTGAGTTGCACCAGCAGAGCACATGTCCTAGGCTATGCACACACTACAGACTTGTCCCGCAATAAATTGTTGCGGGACAAGCAAAGCGTTATAACTGTAATGCATTCCCCCGTCCACACATTAATCCTTCTAATGCAAAGGAGTGTTCACACGCTCCTTTACATTTTCGTTAGAAGGAGCAGTGCATGGTGGGCACCTATCCCACCATGCACTGCCCAGCCAGCCTTTAGGCCGGTAGCAGGGCTCTCCAGCCACCGAGACCATTGGCTTCTCGGCAGCTGGGGAATCCCAGCAATGGGGACCCCAGTGGCACCGGGGTTCTAGCTGCCAGGATTCCTGGTGGCTAGAGCCCCGCTGCCATGAGGAGTCCCTCAAGCTGCTCGGTCCTGTGGCCTTGAACCCCGAGCTCTGGTCCCGCAGCAGAGGGGCTCAAGCCACCGCATGGGCTGAGCCCCGGCTGTGGGACTGAGTGGCTTGAGGGACTCCCTGTGTCAGCGGGGCTATAGCTGCCAGGAGCCCTCAAGTGGATTCCTTCAAGCCAGTCAGTTTCCCGGCAGAGAGCTGGGAAACTGAGAGGCTTGAGGGACTCCCTGTAGCAGTGGGGTTCTAGCCACCCTGACTGCCGGCACTCAGGGCAGCTGGAGCTCCCGTCCTACTTGTCAATTTCACTACTCTGCTAGAGCAGTGAAATTGCCAAGTATGACAGCTCCAGTGTCCCAGAGTGGCCTCCATTGGCACTCTGGGACATTTCCGGAGGCTGTCTAACCCGCAATGAGTGTACACACACACACACTCTATTGCGGGACAGACGATCCGTGGTCAGCATTGTCACGATCCTCTGGGTGGTTTACCTGTTGCACGGCAAGAGGGCTGTTGCTGCGCAACAGACAACATTGTAGTGTGTACGCTCACAGCCTGATCAGGCGGTAAAGCTCCTTACCTATAAGGCTGTAGTGTGTACAAGCCCTTAGTGTTAGCGCAATATGGAAGTAGAGGGGCTAGGAAGAAACCTCTTTTCCCACTGACACATCCTGGCTTGTTATTTTATCACAGGGAGATTTGCAGGCCCAGCCTCTGCAGTGGGGGCTCAGCATTGCCGTGTTCTCTCCAGTGATTATTTCCTCAGGTTTTCACTGTGTTTACCTTGGCCAGGGAGTCCTGATGTCTGCTGAGAGCAATCTCTAAATGACTCTGAATCTAGATCTAAAACCTGCCTTCAAAAATGTTCTGGTGACTAAACACAAAGAAGAAAAATGTCAGGATCTGTGGGCTCAGTTCAGAGGCACTGCTCTGAGGTGCTCAGATACAACGATGATGGGCTCCAGTACAAGACACAAGGATAAGCGATTTTGCATTGCTAAGTGGCTATACAGGAGTGTAAATCAGCATACGCTCCTAGGTCCTGAATGTGCTGTCAATTATGCCAGTGTAAAGCCAGAGGAACTCCGGCCATGTCTATGCTGGGAAAGTGAAGTGTGTTTACAACACGTTTGCTCAACATTCCTTATTTTCCCAGTGTAGAGGAGGCTGTCAATGTGGCTATGTCTACACTGGGGAATTTAGGTTGACTTTACTAAGTCGACTTTACTAAGTTGACTTTAAGTCGACCTTCTTAAGCCGACTCAGAGAGTCCACACAGGACTCCTAAGTCAACTTAAGGTGGGCCATACTAAGTCGACTTACAGAGTCTACACTAGACTCTCTAAGTTGACTAGTTAGGTCCAGGGGGAGGCGAGGGTCCTTCGGAGCCTCGGCTCCCTGGGCTAGGAGGCCTTGTCCTGGGGAGAGGTAGCCCTGCATGGGGCTGGCTCTCCCCAGGCACAAGCCCCGGAGTGGTCTGGGGGAGAAGGGAGCGTGGAGCTCCCTTCTGCCCCGGACCACTTGGCTCCCTTGAATGGTCCCGGCCAGAAGGAAGCGGTGGCTCCCTTTTTGCCAGGACCCGCAGGGGTCCTGGAGAGAAGGGAACCCCGTGGTCCCTTTTTGCTGAGACCCGCGCTCGGGTCCCGGCTAGGAGGGAGCCCAACACTCCCGCCTGCAATGGCCAGCACTCCAGCTGTTTAGGGAAGCCCCCGGGCCTCCCCAAACAGCCGGAGCGCCGGTAATTGCCGGCACAGTGTGCTCCAGCTCCCAGGAAGCCTCCGGAGGCTTCCCGGGAGCTGGAATGCCGGCAATTGCCAGCACGGCTGCTCTCCAGTTCCCGGGAAGCCTTCCCGGGAGCTGGAGTGCCGTCCCGGCTAGGAGGGAGTGCGGGGCTCCCTCCTAGCCGGGACCCAAGCGGTCCTGGCCGAAGGAAGCCTCGTGCTCCCTCCTAGCTGGGACCGAGTGGTCCTGGCAAGAAGGGAGCCAGGAGAGCCGCCCACCTCTCCTCGGCCTGGCAGAGCCAGTCGTGCGCCGGTTCGCTCTGCCGGGATTAGCTGGGAGTGGCTTCTTGGTCCCGGCAGAGCCAGCTGGCGTGTGGCTGGCTCTGCCAGGACCAGCCGCCTGCCTCCCCGGCTCTCCAGCCAGGGTTCCAGCGGGGGATCCTCTCCCGCTGGAGCTCTGGCTGGGGAGTCCTTCTCCACAGGACCGCAGCTCCCCTGGCAGGGAAGCAGTGGGTCTAGGGAGAAGGGAGTAGGGGCTCCCCTGGGGACAAGAATGAGTGACCTTTGATGCTCCCCCCTTAAGAAGTCGACTTAAGCAGTAAAGTTGATGTAAAACTAGTTTTACAAAGTCGACTTTACTTTTCCTTTAGTGTTGCTTAAGTCGACTTAAGGAAACTCCAGTGTGGACGCAGAGTAAATTAAGTCGACTTAAGCAGGCTTAAGTCGACTTAATTTACAAGTGTAGACTCACCCTGTGAGAGCAGAAACCAGCCCTGAGTGGATAGGAGAGAGGCGTGCAGCAGGAAAAGAAACGTCTCTGAGGAGTGTAAGAGAGAAGTTCTTCTTCTCCCCTCCCGCTGATACACACTCTTCTATCCTCCCTGATACCATCATTGATTCAGCACTGAACTGGGCCCTCAATATTAACAGTGATCGTGGTCCAGAACCTTAGAGGTATTTAAGTGTCTGACTCACATTGATTTCAATGGGAGACAGGTACTTAAATACCTCTGAGGATCTGGGCCCAAAGAGCAAGCAGCCTGCAATTCAAGTCTGACTCTTCACTCCCTTTTCTCCTGTCTCCTCCAACCCCCTCAGCGCTGGTGCGTCTTACATTGTTTTCCTCTTGTTGTTTTTCCACCTCCTCTCCTTCTTCCTGAGGGGAATCTGCGTTGGTGACCCACGTATGAGTGACTCACAGCCTGGGGCCTGCGGGGAGACAGGCCAGCTACCAAACATAGTAACTTATTATTTCCCATTGCCTGCCCTCTGGGCATTTCCTCTGGTAGATTCTCTACTGGAATACCTTCTGCAGCTAGCCGAAGAGTCAGGGGAAGGCTGGAGAAGGACTAATTAAATTATATTCCCTGGAAGTCTTGGCAAACACTAATCGAGTGTGAGAATGAGTGTCCTTTGATGCTGATAAATTCCTTCTTGATGCATGCTGCTCTGCTGGTAGCTACAAATTGCAATTTCTCCTGGACACCAAAGAGGGGCTTCCAGAATGAGGAAACTCGTAAATAAAGAGGGACAAAGCTTTGTCTTGTGCGTTAAGACAAAGGCCTGGGAGGCAAGAGAGCTGGATTTCTTGTCTCTGTTGCAAACTTCATGGGTGATTAAGGACATGGTACCTAGGCCTGGCCCTGTCCCCAAAAGGGATTTTGGCATCTAATTCCCATTGAGATCTGGGCCTTGATCTTTGTGTCCCCATTTTCCCATCTGTAAAGCAGAGTTAATAATGCATCCCTAATTCACACGGGGCTGGCAAAGTGTCACACCATCTTTATATTCCCTTTATCCTGAGGGGAAATGAGGGCTTCTTCAGACTCTTGTTCAAATTAAACTAGGGTATTGAACCAGCCTGGTCAGTTTTTTGTATAGTTTTTCCAATTGGCAGAAAAATAATTTAATCTGTCAGTTTTTTTTTTTTATGTGGGTCAAAAGATTTGCATTATTATGATGGCAGTGCACTCGGATATCCATTGTTAAAAGTTTGTGTCCAACTAAAGATGCCGTAGTGTTCCCACTTCCACTGTTTAAGCGACAACAGATCAAAACTGTTGAAAATACAGCAGCTGGCTTCCCACCAACATGCAAGCTCTCTATCTCTCTAGATACTATACGTAGCTGTTGAGGGGGGAGGTTGTGGAGTTGGGGGGGGGGCAGGATACAGGCGAGATACTGGGTTTTTTTGCATTTTCAAGACGCTAAAGCCTATGTTGACCAATCTTAGGGCTCCTCTGACTTGCCACTGTTGTTTGTGAAAGACTACAGCAAAGCAATACCATGAAAGGAGACTCTCACCCAGAGGGGGAGCATTTCCTCAGCATCCTGAGGCTCCCCCCCCCCCTTTAAAGTGGAGCCGAGTGATCTTTCTCAGAGCATCATTTTCTATCCTCAGTAACACCAAGCTGCATCACACCACTGGCTTCTTTCCCCAGGCCAATCATTACTCACAACTGATACCACACTGATGGCATTCAGAGCCATTACCTGCTTCTCACTTCTGATGAAATGCACCTTGGGGACAAGGAGGCCTCAGACCTGCCCTGAAAATTGGCTTCCTGTGTACTTCCAGACTGCGCACACGGAACAGTGTGGGAAGATTGTTCAGACCTTGGCTGTGGAACTAACCTGTTCTACATTAGGCAAGACATGTGTATTTTCAGGAATTAGCTTCACAAGGAACATGACCCTCATGGGCCTGCACCAGGCCTCTGGCACATGTAAACCACCATGGCTCTACAGATTTCAGTGGAGCTACATCCATTGCTACTTGGAGAGAAATCTAAGAGGTATGGTTCAGTTATTAGGCTAGATGGAAGCCCATACTTCACTCCAGCTGAAGATTAATTTTATAATTATATATTTATTCCAGTGTGTGACAGTTATTTCCCTTTTCCTGGTGGGGTTGTAAGGATGCTATTAGGTTACAGCAGAGTTTAGAGATTTAGAGCCAGCTTTCCAGCAGAGGTAAATCTGTGTAATCTGCAGAGCTGCGTGATTCACACCATCAGAGGATCTGGCCCTAAATTTGAAATGAACAAATAATAATGTAAATTAAAACAACAGCTCAGAGGTGCCTGATCTAGGAAGGAGAAGAATAAGGAGAGAAGGTGGCATTCTTTGAGGAGATAATGCAGATATACAGATGCGAGAAATGGTGGATGCTATGTATTTGGCTTACAGAGTGTGGAAGTCAAAAAGAAAGTCTATGCATGTTGTTGAAGGTCTGTGTAAAGTTTGTATTATTTGAGTGAAACCAGAGCGCTATGTTATACTTGTTACATTATGGAACTCAAAAGGTGATAAGTTCTTTTGTGACCGCTCTCCTTAACTTGTTATGTTCCTGCTAACTTGTTTGTAATTCAAAATGGAGTTCTATATGAAAACAATATGGATTCCACCTTGAGTGACATAGAAGTTTCTAGAGTGTTATGTAATGTAATGTTACCAATTTGTTACAACTGTTGTGCCTTATGAATATGTAAAACCCTAGCTTATATAATATCAAAGCTAAGGGCGGGAAAGTGTGGCGACTCAGCCCCCTGCTGCAGCAGAAATCAATGAATGCTCGTTGTTCGGATTTGATTGAGTCTAGGCTGGATAATTTTGACATTGACAAGAGTTAACAAGTGAAGTACCCTTTGGGCCAAAGTTTTTCCACTGTGCTTATAAATCACCTCTTAAGAACAAGTCTGCAGCCAGCACCAAGTGCAGAAGGCGCAGCAAATGCCAACAAGCTAGATCAAACCCAAAGAGACTTGCCATGGATGGGAGGTGTGGCTGGAAACCACATCCTCTTAAGTTCAACTAATGGAAGCAGAATGTTTCCCAAGTGGGGGTTAAGAACAATCTTCTAAAGTGATAGTTAACAATGAAGTCAATTTGGGGCTGGGGGAAATTGCTGACTGGAGAAACCGAGAGGTTGCACTAACTCCACAAGAGCAGTAAAGCATAGACAGGAACAGCCCAAGCTTCTCCACACCGCGCTGCTAGCAGTCCACAATCCGGACCTGTAAGGGCCACCCTCTAGAAAGGATTGTCCACTGAGCCCTGACAGCCAAGCCTGCACGCCAAGAGACGGCTCTGTCTCCAGCAGCCAGCCTGAGGCCCTGCTCCCTCACCAACCTCAGTTCCTCCTGAATGAGGCTCAGGTTTCTCCAGTTGCACTTTCCATACCCAAGTGAGCACAAACACATACAATGTTGCCATCTCCAAGGATTCACCCCTGAGTCTGGCCCCCAAATCATGAGACGGGCTAAAAAAAATCCTGGTTTTAGAAAAAAAAACAACAAAATCAAACAAAACCTTCTGGCTCCTGAGCCTTCAGGGTGCTTCATGGTTCCAAGCCAGGGTGAGCTTATCAGAGGCACAGGGAAACATTGCCTCCCCGACTGGCCACTCTTTACCTACCCCGCTCCCTGCTGAGGCAGGAGCCGGCCCTGGCTGGGACCCAGAGGTGCAAGTGGCTGCAGGGTCTGTCTGCAGGAGCCAGATTGGCCGGGCAGTGAAGGGGCATGGCTGGGAGGGGCGGCGGGCTGGGTCAGCTGTGAAGCTACCTTCCCCAGGGCAAGCTCCCAAATCCACCCATGGTTCCAAGCTTCTCTGTGCAACCACGAGGGTGAGAAACAAGCTTGCTTTTAAAAAATCCACGACCGGGGAGCTCACAACACAAGTGACGAGAGCGGGCCGTATTGGGAATGTTTCCTTCCCTCGGGGTAGCGTTGAATCCTGCACACACAGCAGCTGAGGGCTTGTTAGCTCGTAAGAGAAGGGATCCCATTTTCGTTCTGTTTCGGTCCTTCATGTAGCACAGGGAGAGGCCTGGTCCCTGGCAGGAGCTCTAGGGGCTAATGCTATCCACAGACAGACTAAATAATAAGGATTTCAGGTTCAGATTCAGTCACCTCCCCCCTGGGGAAGATGTAGCAGTTCTGAATGGCTATGCGATTCATTCACAATGTTACATCCTCCTTCCCCTTTCCCGGGAAATGGTGCTGACGGTCGGGGGTTCTGGACTCACTCCCTGCCTGCCCAGGTGACGTTTGAACAGCTCTCTCCTGCAGAGTTTGTTCTGGATGCGCAGTTCAGCTTGCAGATGGCAGAAGGACAGGAGCTGATCCTCTGCTCACTGGTTTACACTGCACGCCAAAGTGCCACTAGCCACTGCCAGAGACACAGGACTAAAGAGAGACGCCATTGCCCCCGTGACGGAACAGCAGTGGCGCTCTCGTCTCGGAAAGGATTAAAGCGGTTTGAGGAGCAATTGGCCCGGTGTCCACGGTGTGCATCCTTCAGTTATTTCCTGCAGTGAGCGATGTAGTGGGGTGGGGAAAGGCTGAGGTCTGAGGCCGACCTACAGTGATGCTAGGCTGACTGACATTGCTGTAGGTGGCAGAAATGCTGCTGAGCATTTGGTGCAGGGCCCGTTGTAAGGGACACCCACGGCAGGCTGGGCCTCTGCACTGGTACCCTGGGCACACAGTGCTGACAGGAAGGCACTGCGTGCAGTGGTCACACAAGTACAGCATCCCTGACTTGCGGTGGAAGCGTGGGCTAGTCGTTCTTAACCTCTCTGGGCACCTCCACGCAGCAAGCGTCACGTCTCAGCACTTGGCTCAGCAATAAAACTAGCTATGGAGACGTTTGGGCTCAGGCTCTGAAGCCCACTTCCCTAGGCTCCGATGTCTACACAGTTTTTAGCACCCTGGCGTGAGCCCTCCTCTGTTGACGGGGATTCGCTGTGCCGGCTGTGTAGATATACCTTCTTTTCCTAAATGACCTGTCTCCTCACTTAGCCTGTGCGATGCAAGTGCGAAACCTGCACCAACACACAGCCCTTCACTCTGCGGATGCATTTCCCAGCCCCTTCACTCAGTGGTGAATGATGACAATCCAGAGTGTGCAGCCGTAAAGAACCATGCCCACAAAGTCCTATCCCAGCACACCTGGGCACGGCTTTCTGGGGACAGTTACTCCACAGATCTGGTCAAGAGCTTTGAGATGATGCCCCCAGAGGACCTGACAGTGTTTCTCAACCTGTTTGATACCAGCGACCAGCTTACTACCTTCCTAATTAGTGTCAGGAGATCTCAGGGTCCAGAGCTGGTCCATGGACCGGTGTGGAGAAACACTAACTAATGTGTAGCAGGGGGAGACCCGTAACTCAGGGTCTGGCTGTATGGACAAGGGGAACAGAATTCCAGACCTTTCCGTACAATATTTAAGTCTGCACAGCCCGTGTGTTTGGTTTGCAGTTTTCAGCAATTTAATTTACAATATGGAGGTGTTATTTCAAAGAGCTTTTCATTTCATCTTTCCAACTGGATGATGACCAGAACTGACCCCAGCTTTTTCTTGTTAAAAGGAATCGCTGTCACGGAGTGAGCTGGCTGGTGAAAAGATCTGTGCTCCTACAGCATGAGGCAGACTTTAGCTTCTCTCCTCATTATCCGCTTTGGGGCAGCGTGCCAAATGAGATTGAAGCTCTGCAGCACAGGATTTTTAAGAATAAACCATGAGCCTGTCTAGCGTGCAGTCAGGCTCCTTTGGCTCTCTGCAATTCTGTGGCTGAAAGAAAAATCAATCCCCAAATCCTTTGTCCATGAGGAATTCAGCATAGTTTTATGTGAGAGACACTGACCGCTTCCTGAGCCCTTCGCAATGTCTTGCACTCCATGCTGCACACGTATATTTCAAAGCTGTAAGGTACAATCCTATTTGCTGACTCCAGGGAATGTGTTAATCGAGAGGTAAGCATGGTGATAGTTAGTTCCTATTCCCAGCTCTGTTATTGGCTCACTGTGTGTCTTTTGCAAATACAGGGGAGTTTTCAAAAGTCCCTTTCCAACAGGTGCAGAGGATTTGGAATCCCCATTTTGGACAAGGGAGATGGTCAAAGCAGAATGTGGGTCATGCTCATTCTTTGGAAATGTGCTGGCCAAATGCTTGGGCCTCAGCCGGGGGCCCAGCTGCTAGGATATTAAAACTTCCCTAATGTCTACTGCTGTGCTCTTCAAACAGTGCTGTTTTGCTCATTTCTAACGTCTCAGGTCAGCTCAGGTCACACCGGACTCTTCAGCCATCTGCTGTAACCGATGGCCCTAGAAGACCGCTCCCTTATTCCAGGGTGTGCTCTGGTAACATGGGGATAGCCAGAGGCCTCCTTTGAAATGCCCCTGAACTTCCCACTCACAATCAAATCCCACAGTGATGGGGGCCCCATAACTCTCTGTGCATGCTCCAGCTTTTGGGAATTTCGATCTTAACCTCAGTTTCCAAGTCAGTGAAATGGGGATAATCATCCTTCCTTATGTCCAGGGCTGGATTACCGCAGGGGCTTTAGGGACTTAAGCCCCTGGCCCCAGCCTAAAAGGAGGCCCTGTGCCCCCCAAAAATCCAGCCCGGCCACTCGCCTTGACACTGCCTGCCCAGCCCGGGCTGACTGGTCATCTCACAGTCACCAGCCAGGGGGCAGCGCAGGAGTTACCGAGACTCTGGCCCGCCCCCTCCCCAGGCTGCCTCCAGCAGCAGCGCCGGTTTATGCTGGCCTGTGGCTCCGCAAAAGAATAAATGGACACAAGTCTGACATCAGAAATTGCAACACTCAAAAACCAATAGGGGAACACTTCCATCTCTCTCTGCTCACTCCATTGATGACTTGTTAATAGCTGTGCTGAAACAGATGAATAACAAATCACAGCTTCAAAGAGAAACTGCCGAACTCAAATTTATATGTAAATTTGACTCAGTTGCCTTGGGGTTAAACAGTGACTATGGATTCTTTTCTCATTACAACAGGTGATTTGACCTCACCTTCCTCTATATGCCTTTTCCCAGTGTTTGAATCCTAACATTTGTTTTGATTTACTGTTACAGCCTGACCTGATCCTATGTCATACGCTTCCCTGCATTTAATTTCCTCCCATTCTGTAAGTTTCCCATCTTCAAAGCGTCTGACAAAGTGGGATTTTCTCCCACGAAAGCTCATGCGATAAATAAATCTGTTAGTCTTTAAAAGTGCCACAGGACTCTGTTTCCCCAGCAGTGTGCAGGGCCAGATCAAGGCCTGGGGCTGCTCCTCTTTGTGCAGTCTCTCCCCACTGCTCCAGAAGCACGCCTTCCCGGCAGATACTCCCCCAGCAGCACCCACCCACTGCCGCCTCCCCCACAGCAGCGCCGGCCAGGGCCCTGGAGCCCCTGATCCTGCTCCCCAGCATGAGGGGGAGGAATGCGGGCCCCCACAAAGGGGGCAGCCTTGGAGCCCCCCCAGGCCTTGATCTGGCCCTGCTTATGCCCTATGGAGTATTTGGAGCTCCCCCCTAGGGTTATACCATGCCAATCACTGATACACCTAGGACTGCAGGCTTCTCTGATAGATTCTAGGAGGCATCATCACCATCCTATGAAAGCTAGCACCGTCTTTCCAAACCTCACCACGATGCCATATCGACCCACCTATCTATAAGGTCTGCTTCAGGACTGCACCTTTCAGGCTAGGTTAGGAGACTGTTTCAAAGGGAGCTGTGTTTCTTCCCCCCATGCCTCAGACTGAGGTTGGCTGGCTGAATATAACATAATCCTGCACCTCTGGCTGAGTCTTGGGGGTCGCTGGTTCTAAAAGCAGGAGCTTCTGCTGCCTGCACTGGAAGATCCAGTTCTGTTAGCCTAGGCTGCAGGAGGTTCAAACACCCCTAGATATGGGCCTGCCCCCATGAGGGTGAACACATCCTCACACTACGTGAGTGTGGTTACAACAGCAGCTGTCCTTGCTGAAGGGGCTGTAGGCGGGTCATTTACCTGGCATGAAGCTGGACATCCTGTTTTGAAATGGTTTGTGCACTGTGTGGTTTTGTCTGGGACATTGGACAGACACTTCTGCTCCACCCCCATCGGCATCACCTCTGCATGGAGGACAAACTATGCATGGACACCTTAAATGCCTGGTCAGCAGGTGGGAGGGCACGCTGGTCAGAGCATGGGCATGCAGGCAGGGTCAGGCCCAGACCATTCCCGGAAGTGGGGGATGTCTGTTACTGTGGGGATGGCCCCCTAGATATATGTGCAACAATCTCTTTGCTGTCCATCATTCAGTGGCAGAGTCCCTAAACCTCAGGGCAGTAAATAGAGTTGGTTGCCTGGTTTGGTTAGACCTGTAAAGAAAAATCAACCCTTGCTGGAGTTGGGGAGGGGAATAAAGAAAGACACTCTCACTGGCCTCAGGTACCAGCCTGGCTCCCTGTCCCAGCAGCACAACAAGCTGCAGCCTGTGTCCAGAGCTGCTAAAGACTTTCAGCTGCTGTAAGGCACCCTGTCATGACATGGAGCTCTGGGTCTGGGCCAGGTCCATACAGCAGCCTAGTCGTGACTGCGTTTTATGGGCTTCATTCTAGGCCACCATACTGCATCTGATTCCGGGCTGCAGCTGTCTCATGGCTTTGCCATGGCCTACGTGAAAAGACCTGATCTCAGGCCAAGTCCTAGGCAGCATTTGTCCAGGGTCACCAACAGCCCTACCATCACAACTTGTATGCTCCGTGTGTTCAAGTCCAGAGAGTCAGAAGCCGTAAACTAGAGCCCCTAAAATCACAGGAGATTAGCTTAAAAATTAGAATATTTTAAAAAAGAGATGCATTGTGTTCTACGTCTTTGCCTTCAGGGTTTGATGTCAAGCTTTTCTCCAGGAAAATAAGCAATTGGAGGGCCTCATGTGATAATAGGAGTCCAGGAGCTGAGGCTTTAAGAGAAAGCCATCCAAAAGCACAAGAGTCCACAACTGATATCTTTGCTGGCACTCTCAGCAGGAAACAAAGACCCGAAATGACCACAGACATCCATTTCAGGTGCTCTCTCCCAGTCAGAGATCAGACATGTTGGCAGGGAAGCCATGCCGACAGAGGTCTGTTCAACAGCTGTTCTAAGGGTAGATTTATTTCTCAGGGCTCAATACAGCACCTTTACTCACTGCTGGCTTTTTAAAGAAACAAGTGTGGGGGATAAATGAACACGTGTAATTTTACTCAAATAAGAATCACATTGTCCTCCCCTGCCCACTCCAGAAAGGTCCAAGATAGTTTTCAGAACTGACCTCGCCTTGAACTACTCCGTGCAAATTGCTTGTGATCTAACAGCAGCACCCTTAGTTCTGGCACTCTCATTCCGCTTTTGTTTCCCAAACTCACTCAGTTTTATTTTTAATTATGGTCCATGGCAGGCCTAAATGCTACCAGGAAAATTCTCCAGTGTCTTCACTGGAATTAAAAAAAAGAAAAAGAAAAAAAAATCCCGTTTTTAATGAATTGAACATCACAATCCAATCAGTACAAAACCTGTGGCATTATTTAATTGGCTAACAAGTTCCATTTCTTTTACACTGCTCCCGCAGTTCCAGTTTTCGATATCTCAAACATTTTTCTGTAATACAGAATTGCAGTGAAGCGGTTGTTAGGGGGCAAATGGCAGCTGAAGAGAAGATAGCTGAGGCTTTGGACACATTTTGGGAGAGATAAATGCAGTGGCCTGGATGTTATGGCGAAAATGAGCAGAAGTGAAACAGATAACACAGATATTTAAATTGTTATCAGGAGTGTGATGTAAAAACTGGGTTACAATTGTCAGCTATCACTTTACATTAGAGGGGGTTTCCTGGTCCTGCTTCCTATGAGGGGGCTGCATACAGGGAAGTGTGACATCTGGGTCTACAGTAGTCAGTCTGCAGAGAACCAGTCCAAAGTACGGTGGGTTGAGTTGTGCCTTTGTTTTACGGAGAAGCCTGGTTTCTTGTTCTGTTTTTGGGTTATTTGTATTCTAAGAAACAAAGGACATGGACGTTGCAACCTTCCAGCAAGAATATTCTATGTGTTTTTCATCACACTTCTGTATGTAAGCCGTGAACAGAGCAATTAGGTTTCAGGCCCAAAAGCCCCCTGAGATGAATAGGACAGCACATAGCTTTCTGAGCTATTGCTTCATGCTTTTTGCAGACTCAGACTATGTGCCCACGGCAGACTTGTCCCGCAATAAGTTGTTGCAGGACAAGCAAAGCGCTATAAATATAACGCTTTCCCATGTCCACACAGGACTCCTCGTAGCAAAAAGGAGTGTTCACACACTCCTTTGAATTTCTGTTACAAGGAACAGTGCATGGTGGGCACCTATCCCACCATGCATTGCTGCAGCCAGCCTTTGGGCTGGCAGTGGGGCTGTTTCCCCCGGTTGGCTGCCCGGGGGTTCCCTGGAGGTTCCCTGGGGCTAGAGCCCGGGCTGCCCTGGCCTGCTAGAGCCCCACTGGGGGTATTCCCTGGAGCCCAGCTGCCCGGCTTGGGACAGCTGCCAGGGCAGTGGGGCTCCAGCTGCCAAGAGCCCCGGGAGCCGTCTGCCCGGGCTTTAGCCCCGCTGACTGCCCAGGTGGCAGGCAGCTAGGCTCCCGCTTGGGAGCCTCAAGCACGGGCAGCTTGAGTGAACTGCCTGCCACCCAGGCTTGAGGGCTCCCGCTTGGAGCCAGTGAGGCTGAAGCCACCTGGCAGGGCTGTCCCTGGGGGGGGGGGGGAGCGAATGGGGCGATTGCCCTGGGCCCTGCGGTTACGTGGGCACCGCACTGTTCCGCTGCCAGCAGGGCAGTGCGGGGCCCATGCGCACCGCAGCCCCTCCTTCGGCAGCAAACCGAAGGCAGCGGGGTGGGGCGGGGCGGGGCGGGCCGGGCCGGGCTGGGAGGGCTATGCCCAGCCCCTGGGCCGGCCCTCCCCACCCCCAGGCGTGGAGCATGTGGGGCCTGGCCTCTAGGCCGGCCTGCCCCACATGGCTGGCTCCCTGCCGCAGGCGGCCTCCAGGACTGGAGCCGGCTCCGACCCCCCAGCAGGCGGCCTCAGCCTCCAGGGCTGGAGCCGGCTCCCCCCGCATCAGGCAGCCGCCAGGGCGGGGGCCGGGGCTGGAGCTGGCTCTCTGCGCCGGCAGCCTCAGCCTCCCGGCCCAGGACCGGCTCTCTGGGGGGCGGAGTGGGCCGATTGGTCCGCCGCGCTCCCCTCCAGCATGGGGGCGGGGTCCCGCTTCGGCCAATTGGCCCTGGGCCCCGCTCCCTCCACAGGATGGCCCTGCCGCCCAGGCTTGAGGCTCCCAAGTGGGAGCCCCCAAGCACGGGCAGCAGCCAGAGGGGCTGAAACCACCTGGGCTTGGGTGCTCCCACTCAGGAGCCCCCAGCCCGGGTGGCCAGTCCCTGGGAGCCACCAGGGCTCCTTGTGGCTCCAACAGCAGCGGAGCTTCTGTGGCAGGAGCTCTGCTACATGTCAATTTCACTGGTCTGCTAGAGCAGTGAAATTGACAAGTATGACAGCTCCAGTGTCCCAGAGCGGCCTCAATTGGCACTCTGGGACATTTCTGAAGGCTGTCAAAAGCGCAAAGAGCGTACACAGTGGCTCTACCGTGGAACAGCTCTTCCGTGGTAAGCCTAACCATCCTTGTTTAGGTGGTTTACCTGTTGCGTGGCAAGAGGGCTGTTGCCGTGCAACAAGCAAGATTGTAGTGTGTACGCTCTCAGCCTTATCGCGCAGTAAAGCTCCTTACTGTGCGATAAGGCTGTAGTGTGTACAAGCCGTCAGGAAGACAGTAGTGCCTGGTTCACAGTACATTCACGTTTGGAAGGTGTTCTGCACTAAACCTAGGCTAGAAGTCAAATTCCAAAGGGGTAGCTGTGTTAGTCTATTGTAGAAAGACAACAGAGTCCTGTGGCACTTTTAAAGACTAACAGATTTATTTATCGCATGAGCTTTCGTGGGAGAAAATCCCACTTCGTCAGACGCTTTGAAGATGACGAAGTGGGATTTTCTCCC
>ML685819.1:8712627-8735392 GCA_007922175.1 Pelusios castaneus
ATTTATTTATCGCATGAGCTTTCGTGGGAGAAAATCCCACTTCGTCATCTTCAAAGCGTCTGACGAAGTGGGATTTTCTCCCACGAAAGCTCATGCGATAAATAAATCTGTTAGTCTTTAAAAGTGCCACAGGACTCTGTTGTTTTTCTAGGCTAGAAGGTAAGGACTCGTCCATCAGAGAAAGTTGCCCTGGTTTAACTGGTAGGAAGTCAGTGAAGTGTCGACTTTACCTCAGTTGATGAGAGACACTTTTACACTGAAATAAAGGGTGCCTGATATAGGGTTATGCATATATGATTTAAAACCGCACCTTCAGTTAAACTCGTACATCTTGTGCACAGACAAGGCTTTGATTTTTTTAAAGATCAAAGAACAGATTCTTCCTAAATTCTTCCTAAACAGGCCATGGAGCCCACATGAAGGGATCATGTGGACTGGACAGGATCCTGGGACAAGTATATGAAACTTCTCTCTTATTTTTAAATTAACCGTGACTTCTTCTGTGCTCCCCAGAGAGATGACATTTGTCCGCAGGCACCCAATATGTTTGTGAATTCTGGATGCAGCGTTATGCTATAATTATCCTGTCTGATTTGTTGACAATATTGGGAGATTTCAAAGGCCAAGTCACAAGGGAGTTAAAGAAGATCCAATTTCACACTAGGATTTAAGATCAGACGGTCACAAGGGATAACTTCTACTTAGTTTCTCCCTGGCATGTGGCTAAACGGAAAGGAGAATTCTTTAATGATCTGAATGAAATTTCAAAACAAGCAGCAATCCATTTTTTTCAGCTTTAAAGAATCATGGACCCTATTGGATGCTGGATTTTCTTTATCTGTGAGATGAGGATTATTGAAAAGCCACTCTGACAAATACGGGGGCTGTTCATGAAGATGAGCTTCTGCATGCAGACTGTTTGTGCTAGCGGGGGAGGGGAGGGAAGCTGACATTCAAAACCATGCTTACCTGTGATTCCTCTATACAATGGCTGAAACCTTTCATTTGTAGAAAAATAATCCAAGATTTTCTTTCCAAACAGCAGGAAAAATAGGTCATGCTAAACAGAGCTTTGGGAGGTATGCACAATGTTGTGGGGCCAGTCTTGTGAGCCACTCAGCACCCTCAACTTCCTTGTCATGCAGATCAAGCCCTTTGGGAGCTCATTTTAGGTGTAGGGAACAGCAAATACTAATTTGTATGGAAGGCCAGTCTATGCATTAAGCAAAGGTGTTTGTATGTACTGGTGAACTCGGTCCAGATTTACTATCAAGGTGCATTGTGAAGAAAACCACTGAAGACGGTCTGTGCACAAGACACAAGTTGGGTGCTGCAGTCCTGCACGTGCGTGAGGTCCTCAAACAAAGGCATATACTGCTACTACTACTGAGCCTGTATGCAGCACTTCCATCTCCAGAGTGCTTTACAGATACTGATATCCCTACGTCCAATAACTACATAAAGTAAGGCTTCCAGTGGGGTAGCGCAGCTCGGATGACACCAAGTTGGGAGGTGTTGCCAGTACAGAGAAGGATCGGGATATCATACAGAAAGATCTGGATGACCTTGTAAACTGGAGTATACAATAGGCTGAAATTTAATAATGGGAAGTGCAAGGTCATGCATTTAGGGACAAATAAAAAATTTTCCTCTAAGTTTGGGACACATCAGTTAGAAGGGACGGAATAGGAGAAGGACTGGGGAGTACTGGTTGATCACAGGATGACTATGATCTGCCAATGCGATGTGGCCGTGAAAAAAGCTAATGCGGTCCTGGGATGCATCGGAAGAGGTTTATCGTGTAGAGAGAGGGAGGTGTTAGTGCCTTTATACAAGGTGCTGGTGAGACCTCATCTGGAAGATATTGTGCAGTTCTGGTCCCCCATGTTTAAAAAAGATTAATTCAAACTGGAACAGGTGCAGAGAAGGGCTACAAGGAAGATCCGCGGAATGGAAAACCTGCCTTACAAGAGGAAACTTAAGGAGCTTGGCTTGTTCAGCCTAACCAAAAGAAGGTTGAGAGGAGATACGATTGCTCTCTATAAATACATCAGAGGGATAAATAGCAGGGAGGGAGAGGAATTATTTGAGTGCAGCACCAGTGTGGACACAAGAACAAATGGTTACAAACTGTCCATCAGAAAATTTAGGCTTGAAATTAGATGCAGGTTTCTAACCATCAGGGGACTAAAGTTCTGGAATAGCCTTCCAAGGGCAGCTGTGGGGGCAAAAACCATAACTGCTTTCAGAACTGAGCCTGATAAATGTATGGAGGGGATGGTAAGATGGGATGGCCTCGTTTGGTAATTGACTGATCTTTGACTACTGATGGTGGATATGCCAGTGGCCTAAGAAGGGAGGGGAGATGCGGTGGGTTCTGAGTTATTACAGAGAATTCGTTCTTGGGTGACTGGCTGGTGAGACTTGCCCACATGCTCAGGGTTTAACTGATCGCCATATTTGGGGTCAGGAAGGTATTTTCCCACAGGGAAGATTGGCTAGGGCTCTGGGGTTTTTTTGACTTCCTCTGTAGCAGTGAGAATGGCTCACTTGCTAGTGGATTCTCTGTATCTTAAAGTCTTTAAATTGTGATTTAAGGACTTTAATAACACAGTCATTGGTTAGAGGCTTATTGCAGGAGTGGGTGGGTGAAGTTTTGTGGCCTGCATTGTGCAGGAGGTCAGACTAGATGATCATACTGGTCCCTTTTGACCTTAGAGTCTATGGCTATGTCTACACTGGCAAATTAGTTCGAATTAAGGAAGCTTAATTCGAACTAACTAAAGCCATGGCTACACTAGGCTTTCATTAGTTCGAATTAAGGGCTTCCTTAATTCGAACTAATAAATTCGAATATGCTATTCGAACTAAGGGTTAATTCGAACTAGTTAGTTCGAATTAACCAATGTGGTTATGTTAGTTCGAACTAATTGCTTAGTTCGAACTAACCGGCCCATTGAACTCAATGCAATTTGCTAATTCGAACTAAGCAAGTGCCATGAATGGCACTTGCTTAGTTCGAACTAAATTTTTCTAGTTCGAATTAAGTTAATTTGAACTAACTAAAATTAGTTTGAATTAGTTAGTTCGAATTAACTAATTCGAACTAACTTTAGTAAGTATAGACATAGCCTATGAGTCTAGTCTAGTTCAGCAAAACAAACAAGGAGTCTGGTGACACTTTGCATATCTTGAGCCCCTCACGGATGAGAAGTAAAAATAGCTGAAGTATTGGCTACTGTCTGAGGGGAATTAGCAGATTTGAACGGTTTACCACCTGATTTGAGTTGGTGACTTTATGCTCCTGTTTCCATTGAAAAAGAAGTTATTTATAGGCATTGTATGGCTTTTATAGTATGCGACCTTATAAAGTGAGAGCAAGAGGGGCCAGATGGATGATCCTAGCTTTCTGTCTAGGGATATCACAGCATCATTGTGGCACGAGAGCACCTCACAGAAAACCATCCTATGTGATGGCCAAAAAGTCTCTACACAGTGGACTCCTTTGCTGGGCTCCAGGCCTGTGACAGCTTCCAATGCAGTAAATTCTTGGGTGCTTGTGCCTCCCATCTTAGAACACCCCACCAGATGTTTCCACGATTTGGCAGCAGTTCCCTATGGCTGGATTCCCTCCACTGTTGGGCATGCTTTGCCCAAGTCTGTAACTGCTCTGCTTTCTCCCAGAGCTCTCTAAGGTTGCTGACTTCAGCTTCCATCTTAAGTTTCATGTCTACCATCTGCTCCCAGGGCCTTTTCAGCACGAGTCCCCCTCATCATCCTCCATAAGGGAAAGGCCCCTTTCTCTTGCCTTTGAGCTTCTGCCAGCAGATTAGAACATTTCCCCCACTTTGCATCCACTTCTGGAGACTCGTTTCCCTTTGTCTTTTGGGGCAGACCCTTTTGACATGCCCCAGTTTTCTGCCCCAGGAATGCAGAGACAGTGCCTTATGTCTTCTGGTCTTCCAGTGCCTCTGCTTCCCATATCTCTCTGAGGTGTCTTGCCCGGAAGCTACGCCCAGTGTTCACCCTGCCCTGGGGCACTCAAACCTTTTATGCTTTTGACATTGGAAACCCCAGCATGAATCTGATCTTCCACCCCTCTGACAATAGTGTTTTCCTGCCATCGCTGCTGGGCAGGCAGAAATTCTGCCTGTCTATCTCTTCTGCTGCGCTGTACTGCCTGCTACTTTTGCCAACATCCATCTTCCATCCCTCAGGCCGCACCATCACCAGCCCTCCTTGATGGGTGGGCGGGTCTTGTTATTCTGCTGACTAAGCCAGTGTCACAGGGTGTTACCACTTTCCAGAGCACCCGCGCCTCAGTTTCCCACTTTGTCAATCAGGGCTCCTCAAAAATGGCACAGGCTGCTTTGGTGGATACACACTTCTTGTTTATATTCAGTTTGGGGAAGAGGTGATTTCATTTTCTGAGCATAACCACAACAAGCAGGTTTGCAGTCTTGCACATTACCTCCCCGTTTGTTCTATTTTCCAGTAATTATCCTCCCTGACCAGACTCCCAGACTCTCATTCTCCTGCACAGAGCAGTCTCTCAGCAATGACATGCTGTTGGACTTTATACACTGAGACACAAGTTACTCCCTGCCCCACCCCAATTCCACAGTGCCCCACGCTGTGCCAAAACTTGCTCTTCCAACCGCCCCGGTCCTCACTTTTTGTGTACTTCCATTTAAATCCCCAAATCAAAGATAAGCCCCAAGACAACACTCCAGAATCCCTCAGACCTCAGTTTTCTGTCATATTCCCTGGATGCCTTAGAACACCAATTAGTTGATATAATCACAACTTTATATTCATATATATCTGAAGTCTTTAGGTCAGACAGGACCATCATGATCATGCAGTCTGACTTCCTGCACAGAGCAGGCCACAGAACCTCACCCCCCCACTCCTGTAACAGACCCCCTAACCTCTGGCTGAGTTACTGAACCTCTCAAATCATGATTTAAAGACTTCAAGTTACAGAGAATCCACCATTTCTATTAGTTTAAACCTGCAAGTGATCTGTGCCTGATGCTGCTGAGGAAGGTGACTTCCCCTCCCCTCCCCCCACCCACCTAGAGTATAGCGTTCAGGCCCTCTCTTCTTCAGATGGGCTATTGTTTCCATTCTCAAAAGCTTGAAACCTTTGATCCCAAAATATTAAATAACTGTTTGGTCACCCGTGTCCTGCGCTTGGGCTGGTGATTCTGCTGTGGCTCCCATTTGCCTGGGTTTGGAACATACTGGAGGTTCTGTGTGGGACATCAGGGCTGTCCCTGGGGGGAGGAGAGGGCAGAGCCAATCAGCCTGTGGGAGCCCCTGGCCCCCACACAATGGGGCAGGGCAGGGTGGGTCACCCCGCTGGGGGGAGGGGGGGAGGAGGCCACCCTGCTTGCTCCCACTAAGGCCTGCAGTGTGGGACATAGACTCAGAGCAGATTCAGTCAGATGGGGAAGGAGCAGCAGCGACTTGTGCCATGAATAGCTGCATATGCAACTTGTTTTTGTTTTCTTGCAGTCTCTACATCATCAGGCGTTTCTGGAAGCAGCCTGGAGAGCGGCTGGCCAGTCAAGATGTTCTTCACCCTCTCTCGTTTGTCACTGCCGGCCTCAATTTGTATCTTAATCAGTGTAACTAATACACAGCCTTGCACCTGAGTAGACAGCCGGTCATTTCAGTACGCTTCTGTGCAGGCACAGAAGTAAGTTTGTAAGATTTGCGGATGACACCAAGTTGGGGGGAATGGTAGATACTCTGGAGGGCAGGGACAGGATCCAGGGAGACTTGGACAAATTGGAACACTGGGCTGAAAGAAACCTCATGAGGTTCAACAAAGACAAGTGCAAAGTCCTGCACTTAGGACGGAAAAATCCCATGCACTGCTACAGGCTGGGGACCGATCAGCTAAGTAGCAGCGCTGTAGAAAAGGACTTGGGGGTTATGGTGGACGGGAAGATGAATATGAGCCAACAGTGTGCCCTTGTTGCCAAAAAGGCCAATGGCATATTAGGCTGCATCAGTAGGAGTATTGCCAGCAGATCGAGGGATGTGATAATTCCCCTCTATTCGACACTGGTCAGGCCACATCTGGAGTACTGTGTCCAGTTTTGGGCTCCCCACTACAGAAAGGATGTGGACAAATTAGAAAGAGTCCAGCGAAGGGCAACAAAAATGATTAGGGGGCTGGGGCACATGACTTATGAGGAGAGACTGAAGGAACTAGGCTTATTTAGTCTACAGAAGAGAAGACTGAGGGGAGATTTGATAGCAACCTTCAACTACTTGAAGGGTTGCTCCAAAGAGGAGGGAGCTAGGCTGTTCTCGAGGGTAACAGAGGACAGAACAAGGAGCAATGGTTTCAAATTACAGCTGGGGAGGTCAAGGTTGGATATTAGGAAAAACTTTCTCACTAGGAGGGTGGTGAAGCATTGGAATGGGCTATCTAGGGAGGTGGTAGAATCTTCATCTTTGGAGATTTTTAAGGCTCGGTTAGACAAAACCCTGGCTGGGATAATTTAGGGGGAGTGGTCCTGCTTTTTAGCAGGGGGTTGGACTAGATGACCTCGTGAGGTCCCTTCCAACCCTATTATTCTATGATTCTATGATTCCATGTTAGTGCAACTGCTTGTAGGACTGGTGCCTTCATTTCTGTCTGCCCAGCCCCACTCCTTGGCATTCATTTTTTTCTTCAGCATGGAAGAGACTGGGAATTACTTTCCTGAGGCATCAAAGTCATTGCTTTGTGAAGAGCCAAGGATGGGCCTGATCCAAAACCTATTGAATTCAACATAGAGACTCCCAATGGACTTCAGTGGCTTGGATCAGGTCCCACAGGATGTCTCCAAAGTCTTAGAAAGGAGCTAATTAAAGATGCAAAATTCTTCAGCCATTCAAACCAGGAGGCCTGGCCAGCTATGGTCCTTGGTGCCTCATGGACTCTGAAATCAATTCACTGCACTTTGTTCTTCTCTCAGTGTCCAGTCTATGAAGCAACCACCACTAGAGAGTAATGTGACCACAGTGAGTGGCAGCCCTCACCACATGGCTCATTCAGTGCTTCCCCCAAATGGACACATCGCTCAGTATTCTGCAGAAACACTGCAGGAAGGCTATTGCCAGGGTAGCACTGTGGACCAGGCTATAGTTTTCTATAGTTCTAGTTATGTATTTGACGCTAACCCAAGAGTCACCGCCACAGCTTAACATTAATCAGAAGAGACACTGGACAAGTGAATGAGGGAGGTCTACTACACCTGAGGCCCTGATTCAGCTGGCCCTCCAGCTGGGATTGCCAAGGGGCCTAAAAGAGTTACAGTGGGAGTTAGGCATCAGCCTTGGGCTCTGCCCTTAACTGGGGTTTACACACGTTAACAATTAAGCATATGCTTAAGTGCTTTGCTGACTCGGAGTCCATACCAGCCAGGGCTGTCCCTGGGGGGGGAGGGGGGAGAACGGGGCGATTGCCCTGGGCCCCACGGTTACGTGGGCCCCATGCTGTCCCGCTCCCACGGCCATGCTTCCTCCTGTTCCCGCTGCCATCAGCAGCGAGCCAAAGGCAGCGTAGTGGGGCGGGCCAGGAGCGCTATGACCAGCCCCTGGGCTGGCCCTCCCTGCCCCAAGGGCAGAGCAGGCAGGCCCGGGGCGGAGCACGTGTGTGGGGCCTGGCCTCTGGGACAGCCTGCCCCACACGGCTGCATGCGGCTGGCTCCCCCCACCAGTGGCCTCAGTCTGCCGGCCTGGGGCCAAAGCCAGCTCCCCCCGCCGGCAGCCTCGGCCTCCAGAGCCAGCTCTCTGGGGGGCGGAGTGGGCCGGTGGGCCCGTCACGCTCCCCTGCAGCATGGTGGGTGGGGCAGGGCCCTGTCTAGGCCAATTGGCCCAGGGCCCTGCTCCCCCACATGGGACAGCCCTGATACCAGCAAAAGGGAACTAGAGTGATATTAGGACTAGATGGTGTGAAGACACCTAAAAAGAGCCCCTGTTTCATCCAACAAACTATGGAAGAGGAGAAGCAATACTCATTCATTATGTTTTTATGTCCCACGAGGGAAAAATACAATACTGAATGCCAAAGTGCAGCTGGGAAGGAGCAGTTAATTACCACAGAAGCTCTGAAATAGATGAACCAGCCATTAAAATAATGCTCACATGATGTTGCCCAGCTTCCAGTAAGTAAAGAACAAAAATACTCTTCTGCTTAATGAAGCCTGATGTGTAATGCACTCTGATGTAATCGCCCAAACCTGAGCTATTTTTTTTATGTGACAAATCTGAGGAACTGTCCCAGATTGAGGTGTCATTAGAATAGGTTTTGGAACAAATAGATAAATTAAACAGTAATAAGTCACCAGGACTACATGGTATCCACCCAAGAGTTGTGAAGGAACTCAAATGTGAAATGGCAGAACTACTAACTGTAGTATGTAAACTATAATTAAATCAGTTTCTGTACTAGATGACTGGAGGATAGCTAATATGATGCCAATCTTTAAAAAAGGCTTCAGAAATGATCCCAGCAATTATAGGCCACTAAACCAAACGTCAGTATCATGCAAATTGGTTGAAACTATAGTAAGGAACAGATTGATCAGACACATAGATTAATACAGTTTGTTGTGGAAGAGTCAACATAGCTTTTGTAAAGGGAAATCATGCCTCCCCAATCTACTAGAATTCTTTGTGGGTGGCGGGGACGGTCAATAAGCACGTTGACAAGGGAGATCCAGTGGATATAATGTACTTAGAGTTTCAGAAAGCCTTTGACCTTAAGCAAAGTAAACAGTCATGACATAAGAGAAAAGAATCTCTTCTGGATCAGTAACTATTTAAAAGCTTGGAAACAAAAGGTAATAGTTAGTTTTTGGAATGGAGAGCAGTAAACTAACAGCAGTTTCATCCAGGGGTCTGTACTGGGACCAGTGCTGTTTAACATATTCACAAATGATCTGGAAAAAGGGATAAACAGTGAGGTGGCAAAATTTGCAGATGACACAAAACTAATCAAGAGAGTTAAGTCTAAAGCAGACTGGGAAGAGTTACAAAGGGATCTCACAAAACTGGGTGACTGGGCAACAAAATGGCAGATGAAATTCAATGATGATAAATGCAAAGTAATGCACCCTGGAAAACATAATCCCAACTATACATATAAAATGATGGGGTCTAAATTAGCTGTTACCACTCGTGAAAGAGATCTTTGGGTCATGGTGGAGAGTTCTCTGAAAACATCCACTCAATGTGCAGCAACAGTAAAAAAACAAATAAAAAATGAAAACAACCCCCCCCAACCCCTAACACAGGGGTGGGCAATAATATTTAAAGAGGGGCTGGTGATGGCAGGGAAGAACCAGCCTGGGGCCAAAGTGGCGGGGCAGGGGAGGAGGAACAACTGCCAGGGGTGGGACCAGGGAGAAATGAGGGGAGCTGGTGTGGGGGAAGTGGGGGGGAGGGCAGAAGAGGGCCAGGCAGCACCGGCCCCGGTGCCAGCTCCGGCCCTCGTGTGGCACAGAGCAATACAGAACTGGCTGGCGGGGCAGAAGGGGGCAGCGCAGTGGCAGCGGTGGCCCAGAGAGCTGCCGCAGCGCCAGCTGTGAGGGCGGAAGGGGTGGCGCAGCACTGGCCCCGGCTCTGGTCCTTAACCTATGAAGCGCTGGCCTGGTGGGGTGAAAGGAGATGGGGGAGAGCAGCCCAGGGGCGGTGGGCCTGACAGAGGCATCAGGCGGGCCGGATCTGGCCCGCGGGCCATGTCCTGCCCGCCCCTGCCCTAACAGAATGTTAGGAAAGGAATAGCCAACAAGCCAGAAAATATCATATTGCCTCCATAAATCCATGATATGCCCACATCTTGAATACTGAATGCAGATCTGCTCACCCCATCTCTAAAAAGATATAGTGGAACTGAAAAAGGTATAGAAATGGGCAACTAAAATGACTGGGGTATGGAAAAGCTTCCATATAGGAAGGATTAATAGAACTGGGACTTTTCAGCTTGGAAAAGAGATGACTTGGGGGGGGGGGCCGCCCCGGGGGGGGGATATGATAGAGATCTATAAAGTCATGACTGGTATGGAGAAAGTAAATAAGGAATTGTTGTTTACTCCTGCTCATAACATAAAAACTAGGAGTCATAATGTTAATAGGTAGAAGGTTTAACACAAACAAAAGGAAATATTTCTTCATACAACACACAGTCAACTTATGGAACTCCTTGCCAGAGGATGTTATGAAGGCCAAGACTATAAGAGGGCTCAAAAAAGAACTAGATTAGTTCATAGCTAATAGGATGGATCACTTGTTGACTGCCTGTTGTATTCATTCCCTCTGAAGCACCTGGCATTGCCCACCGTCAGAAGACAGGACACTGGGAAGACCATTGGTCTGAGCTAATACAGCCGTTTTCTGTTCTTATGTCAGGGCAGGCAGTTAAGCTTGCCTGGTCTGGGCTAGCTATTGAATCCAGGTTTGCATATCCAGAACTTTCTCTGTGTAGGGTACCTACTTTTTGAATGTGTTCTGCCAATGCTTACAGTGTAGGACACATGACACAGGGCATGTTCCTTTCATTTAGGTTTAGAATGACCTTTTGGCCCCTGATGAAGTTTCTGGTGGTAGGAGCAGAGGTTTGGTTAATACCATCTACTCTTGATGGCTTTTAAAGTTGTCCCCTTTAACACCACAAGTTATTTGAAGGCAGAAAGATGCGTAAGGCACTCAATTCCCATGGACTCATGGAAAGCTGAGTTCTCTTCCTTGTGTGCCTCTAAAAATCTCCCCCCATATCTATACCTAAGTATCTTATTGCCATGGCAACAGGTGCACCAACCAACTCATGACCAGTCCATATCCTGATACCCTGGCAGTGAGTAACACATTATTCAGAATAACAATAATTGTCCCATTTATTTTATTCTTATCTGAGTTCAGTGGGACCACTGACAGAGTCACTGTTCTATTCAGAGTGCCTAAGGGGGTAGAATTTAGTCCTCAGCTGTAACCTGAGAAACCCAACATTGTTAGAATCAGTCAGCAGCAAACAGAGCTGAGACAATCTCAAGCAGGCACCTGAAGTTCTGCTATGGCGATCAGTAGGAGAGTTTGCCTCTGTTCCTACGAGACAGTCTAGTTGCCTTACAGGTCCCAAAACCAAAAATTAAATCTCATCTCCCACTAGGGACAGAGGAACTGCTTTAGCAGTCATGAGAAATAACTAAACAAGAATTGAGTCATTAAGGCTCTAAAATGTTTAGTTACAGCTTTCTCCTCTCATCTCTGTCTTAGATGGAGATCTCCTTGCTATCTAGCTGGATGTGCCCATCAATCCAGGACTGGCACATATATGTTATGGTAGCTCCCAGGGGCCGGACAGAGCACTAAATGGATTACACAAGCATACAAAAACACCAAAACAACTTAGGGCTACATCTCCCACTGATGTAGGTCAGTGATGCTCCCAAAGGGGCCCGGCTGAGGATCTGGCCCTAGATTTTCCAACTCTTTCTCAGGCTAGGTTGCCCCTTGTATTTGGTCAGACACACATGTCTAACTTCCCTTGCACTAGGTGGAGGAAAATGAACTCTTCCTAGGGCTGTGTGTCTCCCCCCTACCACAAATGTGGGTTACTGCCTACATGACACAGCCTGGCCCTTGTTGTACACATTGGAGCAGATGCTTGATTTTCCTCTTTCTCCTCCCCTGTCTGTCTGTCCACAGCAGGCTATTGCTGGAATGATCGGTGAGGCACAGCTGATAGACATCTTGCTGTGGCTCTGCCACAATCTAGTCACCCTGAAGGCAGTTCCAAAAGCACAGAATTGACCAATGGGAAGGCCAGAACTTCTGCACTGATGAGTTTTATTTTTTATGCTAGTCACTCCATTCTTCTCACTGGTGGTCACTGCTGTGTAGTGAGAGGCTGTACTGATATAGCCTGGACTCAGGCTATTGAGGGATGTAAAGACTGGGTCTTAAACTGGATCGGATGGTGACCAGTGGACCAGAGTAGCGTCTGGAGCACCAGGTTCTAGGACTCATGTAGCTCAGAAGAAGGCCTGCCACCAGCTGGACCAGGTCCCACCAACTGTTCCACTCCCAGTTCTCATCTGGAGGAAGGTCTCCACAGGGCATTGGATGGTGGCACACTAGCGTGGTGCCTCTCCTGTAGCCTGGCGATCTCCCCATCAGAAGGTGGGTTTGGTGGCGGCACCCTACTTCTCCCTTTAGCTTTTCTTACTGTCTTGTGTCTTCTCTAGAACCTGGTTACACTTTTAGGAACTCCAGAGGCCCGCTAAGATGGGCATGGTGGGTGAAGGAAAAGGCTTTCTGTGACCTCCCCACACTTGTTCAGAACTGAATGCCTTGTTTCAGGCTGAATTTAGAGCAGATAAGAGGTCCTGTCTGACATATTTGACTACCAGGAAGCAAAGGGAAGTCCCCGGTGAGACTGGCCCACTCCCAGGTTGAGGCGAGGGGCCAAAAATGAACAGGGGTCAACTGTTTACTTGGGGCTACACAAAACATGTCCAGACACCAAACTGAACCCTAGGCAGTGCTCACTGCTCTGAGAGAATGCCAAAAAAGTCAGCAGATCCTGCCTGGATGTATGTGGGTCTGAGGGAAACAATCACACAGCCACAGAAAGACTCCCTCTTCCTGGGCTTCAATATAACCTATTTGGCCAATGGTGAAAATTGCTGGCCCCAGAGACTGGTGTCTTTTCGCTGTTTATTCACACTGCCCCATAGCCAAAAACAGGCTTTGGCAGAGCAGAACGCTGGTGTATTAGAACTTAAGCAAAGTTGTTAATTCACAACGTAACTGGTCCAACACTATTTGTTTGGTCTAATCCATCTGCCTGAGCTTCCCTAGGTTGCCCAAGCACTGGCCTATCTGGACAGGGTTAATTTCTAACACCCCATGCCATTTGCTTTCCTGGTTCTAAAAGGAAAAGAAGCCAGCTTTACAGAGAGCAGTGTCTGCTGCTTGATTCTAGTAGAGTTCTTCTATTAGGATCTTTTCAGATGGTCACGTTAATTAAGAGATCATATCCTGTCAAAAGCACTAATGCAAAAACATCTCTGGATGCCTCATGTACACCATAAGACTCACTGTAACTCACGGCACTGTCTCTCTTGAAAGACTGTTTAATACCCTGGCTCCCTGCAGTAGGAAATTCCACAAACACTCCGCTTCTATATTAAGGACATAAATTATTAAAGAGTCGAGTGGCAATGTACTTTATAAAGTCAGGGTGGGTAAGTGGCTGAGAGTTTCCTGAGACCGTCTTTGCTCATAATTAAAAAAAACCCTTCATTACCCAGTGACTGTACAAAAAAACCGTACAGGCCAGCAAGTAGATCTGCAAAAGAGCTCAGATTTTCCAGTAAGAGATTTAGCAGTCTGCCAACATTTTAACTATATTTATGGCTTAGATCCCCTTCACTAAGATTCCCATAGGTCTGGGAATCAGAACCACTTTGTGGTGTCTGGTGCTTGCATTTCATCAGCTTTGAGGACCTAAAGTCAGGAAAGCCCTTACACAGTGCTTAAGTCCACCCCTATTCTGGAAAGCACTTACACAAGTGCTTGAGACCCATTGACTTCAGTGTAACAGCAGCTAAAGTGCAGTTAAGTGGGACTTAAAAGCATGAGAAAATCTGGAGTGTGATGAAACATCCATTAAATAATGCTCCCTAGCATCACGCGGCTTGCAGGAAGTAAAAGCACATAAATATGCCTCCACTGAAGGCTGATGTAATGGTGTGTGTGTACCTTAGTCTAAGGCCACCATCCATCAGTAACCTGCAATGGTCCAGCTGATAGGCTCAGTCCAAAGGTACATGGAGTTCTTGCCTCTGCTCTTTGTCAATAAAACGTTGGCCCTTTTCCAATGAGCATGCTGAGATTTGTTTCTCAAGGGATCAGACAGCCAAACTTGCTCCCTTGATCAGCTGATGCAATGAGACATGAGCCTATCTCAATGGAAGCAACATGGGGATCCTCTCTTTAAAAATCAGTCTAATTTGGAGGAGCAATTCTATCAAATGAAAAGAAAATCAAGCGGCAAGTTGGCTTAGCCACGTCTTTGGGTGGTGATTATAACATTTTCACTTCCATAAACAATTTCATCCGAGGCTCTAAAAACACATTGCAAATTTTAATTCTTACAATGTCCCTGCAAGGCAGCGTCCTTAAACTCTGTTATACAAATGGGTAAACTGAGGCACAGATTTTTAAGTCTAGTACTTCAGAAGTGGCTGCTGATTTGGGGGATGTCTGATTTATGGTGGTGCTGAGTATTCAACGTTAGTTGAAATCATTGGTTGCTGCAGATGCTCAGGATCTCTGGACAAATCAGGTCAGTGGGAATCCCAATTTTGTGTCTCAAAAATGGAGGCCACTTTTAAAAACTTTGATTTAAGTGACTTGCCTAAGGTCACACAAAGTCAGTGGTGGAGCCAGGCCTACCCGCTAGGTGTAGGTTCTCACCTCCCCAGGGTCCACCGCTGGACAAACATGGCCATCGCATAACACCAGATCAGCTCATTCTTTACCATTGCAATCCTCATGTGTGGGGAAAGGACTGATTTTTAATATGGAATTAGTTTTTTAGATTAAGAATCAGAGGCAGGTGGTGTATACAGGGTTGGCCTTAGGGAGAAGGGGCCTTTTGTGAAGTAAGACTGAGTGAATGCACCTAGCTTTCTTTCTACCCTGATGAGACCTGCAACATCCTTCCAGTCCACGCTCTGCTGCCATGAGGGCAAAGACTGCTGTGGCCTAGGCAGGACAGCTGGCATGCAATGAGAACAGCACGCAAGGCAGGGATGGGAGCTGGTAAAAAGAGCTCTCTGACCTGGAGCCTTGCTACCCTGTAGCACTGCAGGACAGACGACTAGGAAAGGAACCAAGGCTGAGCAGGGAACCCCTAAGCAATGGGAGCAAATGACCAGTGTTGACATCTCTACTGCTGGAGCTGTTGGCTGGGGTGCAGAGGGCCTTGGGGTGGGAACAAAGGCCCTAGGAACCACAGGCTACTGGATGGGGAGAAGAATGATCTGATTAAGGTACAGGAGTAGGAATCAGGAAACCTGGTTTCTATTCCTAGCTCTGCCACTCATTTGCTGTGTAACCTTGGGCAAGTCACTGATCTTCCCTGTGCCTCGGCTTTCCCATCTGTAAACAAATTTCTAATACTTCCTGTGTCCTGGGGGTTCATTAATGTACACACAGCACGCTGGGATCCTAGGATGGAAGGTGCTGGAGAAGGACGACAGTATTATTATATTTCTTCCTAGGGCATTTTTACATAACTAATGGCCCAGCCCTTCACACACGCATGCATGGGTGACGTTACTCATGAGATTAGTTGGGCCAACAGACTGTCAGCACAGCAGGGCAAGGTCTGGGTCTTTGGATGTATTTCAATGGTGCTCGAGGAATAATTAAGACCAGTAGGTCTCCCCAGCTAGGACAGATCTGCCTTTAGGACCTATGTGAAGAGGAGTCAGAGGATTGGGGGGCTTCGGGTCTGCACAGTTTGCTCTGTAGCCAGGCTGTTCCAGAAACCTGGCTTCTAAGACCAACATTCCTCCTATGCAGCCCGTAGCAGCCTCATTTTCCCCACGCCAGAGGCAGCTCCCCCCCGGTTGCCTAAGCTCTTTCAAGAAGCACAGCCTTCTCCCTTTATCCAGCAAGATGTTTGGCTTCTCCAGGGGCCATCACAGCCCAAAACATCTTTCTGTTTGCAGGGAGGCAATAGAGCACTCCTTAACACGGTGTTTCCTCCTGCCATTAAATAGTTAGGTGAGAGCAATGGGTGGAGCCAGGCACTTTTACTGAGGCGGACTAGCATGGAGCTAGGAAACACTGAGCCCCCCATTTAAATAGCAATGAAATGGCAGGTGCTTAGTAGCTTTAGCCTCATTTCTCTCCCTTTACCCCCACCCATGCTCAATTTCCTCCACCCAATATCCCCGGCATTGCAGGTGGGGAGATTTACAGCTTCTGACAGCAGGCACATCTGAGCCAGCGCTGTGAATCCCAGCCGGCAGCGTGGCCCCGCAGACACCCGCGAGGGAGACTGCTTCAGGGAGAGGGGAAGGCTGGCTTGCTTTTGTGCTCGGCGAGGCCTTCCCGGAGTGGCAGATGTAGCGAATGAATTGTGGTGACCTGGAAAGCAAGGGCCTGTCAGTACCTAACAGAGACGGAAAGGCTGCCGGGGAGTTGGGCACCCAGACACTCTAGGCCAGGAGTGCACAACCTTTCTTGGCCAAAGGCCAAAGTGCATTTTCTAAGGCCACTCGAGGGCCACAAATGCAATGTGCGGGGTGGGTGGGGATCACATCCCATGATCCCCCCCGCTCGCTCCGCTACCAGAGGGCCTCACAGAACATGCTCGCGGGCCGCATGCAGCCTGGGGGCTGCAGGTTGTGCACTCTGCTCTAGGCCATGGAGGGCTAGGGAGGTGATGGGCAGCAAAGGAAAAGTCTGCACATGAGCTGCCTTGCCTGCACGCCAGGCTCCTCCCTGCTTCTTTGGGGGACCAGGGGCCGGGGCCCACTTGTGATGGTCTCCTCTTTGTGGTTTCCATAGCAACTGTGGTGCCCCTGTGGGCAAGACCCAGTCGAGGCAGATTGTGAGCTCAGTGGGGAGCAGATTGTTTCCCTATTAGAAAATGCAAGCCAACTGAATCTCATCTCGAGGTGCCTGTTCAAACACAGCTCAGGCAATCTGCATCTGCCCCCAGGCTTCGGCCCCCTTCCCCACCTCATCAAGCTGAAGCTTTTGTGAATAGCATTGAGTATGTCAGGCCACATCTCTAACTGCCCTTCTTCTCCTCCGGGACACCAGCCTAGGTATCTCCTTCGTCCACATCCCCCACCAACATCTCCTTGTTCTCTTTCCTTCAAGCCCCTCTATGTAGGGAGCCCTTCTAAAGCTGGCCTGAAAGGTCACAGCCCTTCTGCAGTGTCATTTCTGCTGTGAGGAGCCTGATCCTGACTGTAAGTGACTATTACCCCTCTGGTCCCTTTGCTCCACTACTTTCCCCCTGCTTCATCTCATTGTTTGTATTGTTGGACTGATCTTTTGGGGGGCAAACTGCATCTGCACTGCCTGTTTGCTGAGCACAGTTTGGAGGCTACTGTAATCCAAACTCTACCAGTAAGTCAGTAGCAACCGGCAGCTTTTGCCATGTCTGACAGACTGTGCAAAATGAGTTTGGTGGCCCTGGGCCAGCTCTTAATGGAGGAAGGATCATATAACAAACAACGGCTCCCCCTTTGGAACTTGTCATCCATGCTACATCTGATGCTCATTACTCTCCTGCCTGCCGTTTCAGAGCAGAGGGGTCAAGGACTGAACATGCCCCACAGCCTGTGTAGGGAGCCACTGACCCTCTCTCTCCTGTCCACAGCAGAAGTAGAAAGATGCACATCACGGAAAACAAAGCAAATGCAACAGGATTTGGCTCAGCCTTCATGAAAGTCCAGGGAAAGACTCTCACTGACAGCAGTGGGCTTTGGCTCAGACCCAGGGTCCTTAATTGTGACACTTTCCTTTCCCTACCGCTGTCTGATGTCCACACCAAATTAGATCTCATCTGCAACATCACATTAAACTGCTGCTGTGTGCATACACATGGTGCTGTACTACCATCTCCTGCCTCTTTATCACACCCTTTTTGGGATGTCAAGAGCCACAAGTAGCCCCTGCACATAGGAAAGTGCATAGATTGTAACTGGGGCTGGCCTTTAAACTGGAGGGTGTAAGTTCTTTGTAACCTCCCCACCTTGTTCATTTGCCTCTTAGCCTTTATTTATGTCTGCAGTGCCCCATGGCCCATCTTGATGTGGTGTATATAAATAACAGCCCATCTGCAAAACTCTGCAGTGCAATGGCAGTTGTGTGTTTTAGGTGGTTCTTGACCTCCTAACTGCCTCTCCAGCATTTTCTAGAAATGCTGCTGCCTGGAGTTTCTAGGTTGGAATGGAAAAGAAGGCTCATTAAAAACATGTTTGCCAATTGCTGAACATTCCCTTATTATTTTCAGTCTGGGACAATTTCCCTTTTCTTAAAACTAAACCAAAGCACAGTCACAGCTGAGTGATCTCAGTCTCAAGTATGAGCCTTGGCATGTGTAGACATGTGATTCAGCGCCACCTCCCATCTTTGAAGATGTGCAGTATGTCCCACCTCATCCTCCTTAAAGTCTTTAAAGACTTATGAAAACAGAGTTTATTCAGCCACACACACAAGAGGCTGTGTGTTATCCTGCATGCTGAATACAGCGTATCTATAGAACTTTATTGGTATCATCTGTACCAAATCTCATAGGATGTTTCCATAAGGACAGTCAGAATACAAAAGTCTCCTTTCTAATTTGGTCTAGTCTTTTGCAAGACATCAAAGTAATGGCAGTAAAAGAGAACTTCTTAGTTACTGAAAAAATAGATTTTCATGGTAGTGTGGGTAGCAAATAGCAATGGTATTAGCAAGTCCCTTTGACTACATCTTCTTAAGCTCTCTTTAATGTTGTTTTGAGCCAAGAACTGGGGAGAGCAAATCAAAGAGATAACCGGGCATTGGCTGGAGCCAATGAAGATAGGAAATCAAGCATCTGTATACAGAATGCCCAGAGTGGACATCTCGAATTGTGCCCAAGTCAACTCTTATTTACCCTGTTGCCATCTGAAAAATGTGGACATGGAGGCAAAGAGAGAGCAACCGTAAGTTAGGTAAGAACCTGAAATGGCTGTTGCATATGAGCCTGCATAGATGAAGGGATTTCACATGGATTTGAGAGAGAGACTCCCCGGAAGACTGTGTGACTCATTTGTTAGTTTATAGATCTTTTCTCTATGCCAGATTTAGCTTCTGTCTATGTTTCAATGAATACCTCAAGCTTTTGATGCCATGATTTTTGTCCCTCACGAGAAAGATGGTCATGAAAAAAAACAAATAATTCTTCCTGGCATTCAGGAGCTTTGCCCCCTTTTCTGACCTCCCCACATGAATCTCTAGGGTGGCTCCCATGAGCAGAGTCATCTTGGAGCTCAACTGGCAGCCTGGGATCCTCATCATCTCCTTCTTCACATCAACACCCCCATTTGTTTTGTTAAACACCAAAAGAACGGAGTGGGAATGTTGCAGCTGCCTGATGTGCTACGTCCACCATGTGACTCACCTTAACACACCACAGTGAAGTGACGTAAGGCAGCTAACATGTAAAGGGTGAAACTTCAGCTTACACTGTTTTCCCATCAGTTTCCAGACTGTCTTATTTTAAACAGGAATGGTGGAATCAAGTGGAATTTGCATTAAGTGACAGGTGGGGGGCTTGCCAGCTACCCATATTATTGTCCGATAGCTACAATTCCATCTGCCCCAGGAGCAGCAGTTTATGATTTACCTTTAGAAGGTATTTTAAGGGGTGGGTATTGCTGGAAATCCTAAAAATGTCAGTGTGGAGTTCCACATTTATTTTCTTTCAGTGCTTGTTAGATCAAGTCCCAGATTAGAGGCTGATCTCTGCCCTCAGAACTGAGCTGACTGTGTGGGTGAGGACGGTGGGAGTTAGAACCGAACTAGGTTGGCCTCCCATAACTGCAATGGCTCTTCCGTGACAAGGGTACAGAAAAGTTTGATTTGTCCTAGGTTTTAAGCAGATTCAATCTTGAAGACACACTGGGAACAGATGCTCTGCGTAAGAAGGTGCCAGTTTCAGGGAGTTATTAACTGATCATAATCCTACTTTGGGCTCTTTGTATCAGCAGTTTTCTTGCTGTATAAAGATGCACACACAGTTCCTACAGGCCTTGCTTAGATAGTCCAACTGTCCCCAGAAGACATGTAACCACCCCTGTTAATTTATTGAAAATGAAGTCTTGCAGCTGAACATGTTTTTCTCTGCAAACCTCCAACTTGCATGCACTTACTGCATGCCCAGGGCAGTAACCAGCAGGAGTCTGGTTAGTGAACTCAGAGTGGATGTTGGGTTCTCAGAAGCAAATACTAGTTTTGCTCCAAAGTGAACATTTCTGAGATGGAATCGAGTCAGCTGTGATGACAAAAACTCTTTGAACACTGTCCCTCAGTCCTGGCTCCTTTTACAGAACCTCTGACTGACTAAAGCAACTGCTTTTCTTAGATAAGTGAGTCTCATCTTTTGTACTGCAGAGGTAGGCTGACAGGTAGCATAGTTCAGTGGTTAGGATGCTAACTAAGGAAAGGGGTGAGCTGGATTCAGTTCCCTGCTGTAAACTTGGATAAGGTGCCTAGTTTCTCTGCTTCACTTCAGTTCTCCATCTATAAAATGGAAACAATAACACTTCCTTGCTTTGCAGGGGGGTTGTGAGGCTAAAAACCATTGAGGATCACAAGGTGCTCAGACAGAGCGCTGATAGGATAGTGTAAGCAGTGGAGAGAGAGCGAAATTTTATCAGAACGGGTTTTTAACAGGATGAAAAAAAGAGTGTAACAAAGTGTGAAGCAGAATTTATGCAATACCAAACCAAACCCCCACAGATATGCCCTCAGTTTAGCAATGAAATTGAGCTAGAAAAAGAATCCTGTTCAGTGTTTGGGATGGACCTGAGCTGAACCCTACATCTGCATAGTGGTTCCCTGGCAGGATGTGTGGGCCTGGCCTGTAAAGCAATGGAAAGTATGGAGACTGGACAGGTTCATGGCAAGCTAGGCCTGGATTCTGCAAAGCACTTAACCCGTGCTTAGCTTTAAGATACTGTTTGCATTCTCAAACTAGGGAGGAAGTGGTTACAGGGGCTTCTCTGACCCTCTACTATACACAGGCGTGAGTTGTACCCTTAGGGGATTCTCGACTGCTGGACAAATGCAAAGTTATAGTTCTACATCAGTGGCTTAACTGGAAGTGAAAGTGTGGGTGGGCTGCACAGCTTCTGGTGGAGGTCTGGCGGCACAGTGAATCACAGAATATTAGGGCTGGAAGAGACCTCATGAGGTCATTTAGGCAGGACTACTCCCACTAAATCATCCCAGCCAGGCTTTAAAAGTCTCCAAAGGTAGAGATTCTACCACCTCCCTAGGTAACCCATTCCAGTGCTTCACCACCCTCCTAGGGAGAAAGATTTTTCTAATATTCAACCTCAACCTCCCCAGCTGTAATTTGAAACCATTGCTCCTTGTTCTGTCCTCTGTTACTACTGAGAACAGCCTAGCTCCTCCTCTTTGGAGCACCCCTTCAAGTAGTTGATGGTTTTTATCAAATCCCCCCTCAGTCTTCTCTTCTGTAGACTAAATAAGCCTAGTTCCTTCAGTTTCTGCGCATAAGTCATGTGCCCCAGCCCCTAATCATTTTCGTTGCCCTCCGCTGGACTCTTTCTAATTTGTCCACATCCTTTCTGTAGTGGGGAGCCCAAAACTGGACACAGTATTCCAGATGCGGCCCCACCAGTGCCAAATAGAGGGAAATAATCACATCTCTCGATCTGCTGGCAATACTCCTACTGATGCAGCCTAATATGCCATTGGTCTTTTTGGCAACAAGAGCACACTGTTGACTCATATCCAGCTTCCCGTCCACCATAACCCCCAGGTCCTTTTCTACAGCGCTCCTACTTAGCCGATCGGTCCCCAGCCTGTAGCAGTGCATGGGATTTTTCCATCCTAAGTGCAGGACTTTGCACTTGTCTTTGTTGAAGCTCATGAGATTTCTTTTGGCCCAGTGTTCCAATTTGTCTAGGTCTCCCTGAATCCTGTCCCTGCCCTCCAGTGTCTACCATTCCCCCCAGCTTGGTGTCATCTATGAACTTACTGAGCATGCAATCTATCCCATCATCCAGATCATTAATGAAGATGTTGAACAGAACCAGCCCCAGGACTGATCCCTGGGGCACTCTACTCATTACTGGTTGCCAGCTAGACATCGCGCCATTGATTCCTACCCACTGAGCCCAGTTTTCTATCCATCTTATGGGCCACTCATCCAACCCACACTTCCTTAACTTGCCGATGAGAATGCTGTGGGAAACTATCAAAAGCCTTACTAAAGTTGAGGTATATCATGTTGACGGCTATTCCCACATCTACAAATCCAGCTGGCTGCATAGGGACTGGCCTGGTCAGTAGAGAGGGTAGTTCCTGCATCCCTGCATGGAGGTGCAGTTAAACTGGGGTGGAAGAGTCTATCAGTACCTGAGCAGGCCCAGCTCCTGCTGAAGTTGTTTGGGGGAAGTTTGTGGTGTTGGGTGGAGACAGCAGTGGGGCTGTCCTGGCTGCCCCACCTCATTCCCTGCTGCAACTGGGGCAAGAGCTCTCTCTTCTTCAGCCAGCAGTTCCTGATCCACAGACATGGCCTCCTACATTCACAGGCTCAGGTTGGCTAGCTGCAGTGCTTTTTTTCTAAAAAAAAAGGTACCGGAACTCCTATTGATGTCCGTCGTGTCATAAAGAAATAACACTGAAAATAGTGCAGTAAACAGTAAATTTTTGAATATATCAAAGAAATAAAAATACAAGGTAAAAACTGTTAAGTTTTATTAACTATGCAGGCCGCTAATATACTGAAAGACAACCTGTGAGGTCTTACAGCAGGGGTCCTCACACTTTTTAAATAGGGGGCCAGTTCACGGTCCCTCAGACTGTTGGGGGGCCGCATTATAATTAGAAAAAAACGTGAATGCGTAGCTATCACGTCTGCTGCTGGCCTGTGTTTCTGGGTACTGGGTGGCAGGCAGTAATGCATCCACACACTTTTTGTTGGTGCTGTGGGCTCCGGCCAGGCCCAGAG
>ML685819.1:8735792-8756590 GCA_007922175.1 Pelusios castaneus
TGCCGGCCAGGCCGCTCCCGCCCTGAGCACGCTGTATCTGCGCATGCTCAGGGCGGGAGATTTAAATCTCCCCAGCCTGGCCGCAGCCTGCACAGCTGGCAGGGAGCACCGGCGGGGACCGAACGCGGCCCCGGCAGGGCAGACAGACCCCGGCAACGGAGCCTGATCCTGGCCCCGTGCTGGGAGGCCAACGCTGTCGGGAGAGCGGGGCGGGGTCGGCTCTGGGCCAGGAAGTCGAGGCGGCCGGTGGGTGGGAGAAGGAAAAAAAGGTGCCGGAACGCCGTTCCGGTGCGTTCCGGCAGAAAAAAAGCACTGGCTAGCTGTGAGTACTAACTGGGCTGTGACCCACTTCTGGCTACCCGCCGTCATTAACACACCCGCACAGTGACATGATTTACTGCTTTTTCTGCATATAGTAATTAAGGTTTTGCTTTGAACATCAGCCTATCACAGCCAGCCCCTGACTGGCAGAGTCCAGATGGTCTGATGTGAAGATCACCATACCAATAGACCTGATTCCCTTCTCACTGACTAGTTTTAGACTGGCCTAACTCCACTGACATCACTGGGAACAGGAGGAGAATCCTGCTTTATTTCCATTATTTGGCACTTTTGAAACAGTCACATCCAGCATGAAAAAAGTCACCCCCGCTCCAATTGCTTTTCGCAGTGCTACCTAGAGTCTCAATTAGCCTCTGCTACCACTACGGTTTTGGTCTTCCAGCCCTGCTGTTTACAGGAAGTTTCATCTGAGAGCCTGGAATTAGAAGAACCACAAGGAAGTGAGAGATTATTTGCTGGAGATTAAAGGACACAGAAAAACCACAGGACCAATCAGTAGGGCCTAAGAAAGACTAAAATAGCAGCTACCCTTTCGGCTGCTGGCATTTTTACTACTTATGCTGTAACAGGAAAAATATTTGCCATTAATTCAGCGAGACAGATTGCTCCTCTGATTTTTGCCAAGGAAGGCATGAAAGCAGCAGGGAACCGGCTTAGAAGGCCCAACATCAGCTGGAGGGAGGACAACAGAGCTCAGGCTCTTCACCTGGCGGCGACAACCCTAGCAAAGCCCCTCTGTGTGACCTATGCATACGTTTATGAGGCATGGCTGGGAAGGGAGGAGTGTACAAGCAGAGCCGTGCTACACAGCTTCATCTCCTGACTGCTGGCATACCCCTAGTGCTTCTTGTGGGTCTTATGCCAGCAAACTCCTCTCGGTGAGGGGCTACAGTGGAACGAAGCTCTGGCAGTACAGGGTTGGGGACAGCCATGATGTCACTGGAGCCCAGGGCCTTCTTGATAGATTTTGGTGCATCAGTGGGTTGGAGGATCAAGTCCTTTCTCACTCTCCCACTGTGCATATCCAGGTGACCTTTCTGGTGGAGACCCTATGAAGTCCCAGCAGAGTTAGTTTAAAACCAGCATGTGTGCACGCACATTGCAGTGCAAAAGTTGCCCATGCTCATCCAACTTCCCTTTGTCACCCTTGCTCTGCTGAGGCCTTCTGCACAATGTGATTTCACACGTTCTAGCTTAGAGGATGGAGACATGATTCAGTGATCTCTCCTTGTGTTAAAGCGTGTGTATGTTTTTGGCAGCAGCACAAGCAGGGTTATGGACACAGAGGTATTTTGGGATCATTGCTACAATGTCTGGCACCAATTCTTTCCCAACCACAGGCAAAGGCTTTTGGGCAGGAATCATCACCATCCATAAAGCCTCACCTCTGACCCCGTGTCTACCAGAGCACTGTGAAACTAAGCATTTCTGCAGGATGTGGGGCCAGTTTTTATCCACTAATTTACCCTCTGTCTGTGAGTGCTCACCTCTCGGGATCCCTAGGGCCTGATTTTCAATGTGTTGAGTAGCAACTCTTCCAACAGGAGCTGTGGGTGCTCAGCACCTCTGGAAGTTGGGCCCTCTCACGTTGGCTACCTGACCTTAGAGGCTTCAGCTTTCAAATGGAGCCAAAATGACGTGCCCAAGATAATGAAGTTGGTAGCAGAAGCAAAACTGGGATCCGAGTCTCCAGCCTCCCAATCCTCACCTCTAACCCCATGGTAATGATGGAAAACGCCTTGCTCTCTGCTCTTGTTCATTATCCTTTCCCTGGCATCTGTAATGCTATGCTTGTCTCCTGCAGCAGATACTCTTCTTCAAGCTGTGGGCCTTTGCTCAAACTAGCCAGTAGAAGGGCTGGCTTCAAGGAAGGAAGAGATCTGGCTGGAGGGACCCTGTACAACAGGCCTTGGCCCTCAAGGGTGTTAATACAAGGAAAATGTGTGTCTCAGCTGTCATTTGTGCATGAATCACAGAACACTTAACGTCTTTGAATTACCTTTTTGTAGTAGCTTTCAGGCCCCCTGCTCCTCCTGGAATATAGAGTAATTCACCAGTGCCTCTGACCTGCTATGTCCCACCCTCTCCGATTCCCCTGCAGTAGCACTAATCCCCCTCTGATTCTCTGCTAATTCTCTTCTAGACCCAGGGATTCAGGAGGTTCCATTTGCTGCTCTTTTGCCAAAAGGGAGGCTATTTTCTGCCACCACCAAAAAACGAGGTAGCACTCAGGAGCGCTGGGAATAATACACACATCATTATCCGCGGAGACAGGATCAGCATTAACACCACTGTGACATATGGCAGGGATCAGTGTCCTACAGCAGCTGGGCTTTTTGTAGCATCTGAAAGCTCCCACCTTCAGCCACATTGTGTGTTGATTCAGTATTGACTCAGTGGGAACAGGGCCACCTACTGAAACCCCCAACACCACTTCCTGCAGCACTTTAGGGTTAGTGGTTAGTATTCGTCCCTTGAAAGTTATATTGAGCCTGTACAACAGCAGGAGCATGGCTCAATTTAGAAGGGAGAAGCCCACAAGAGAGGCTACTGTGAAACACTCCTTGGGCTCTCTCCCTTTCCCTGCAGCCGTATGGCTGAACACAAATGGCACTCTGCCTGCACGTTCGACCCAGGGCAGAATTTGGCAGGTGATGCGTTACCACAAGCTTGGTTTGGGAGAAAAACAGAAGCTCATTTTTTGTTCTTCTTCCAAACACACAGGGAACGAATGAGTGGGTATTTCACTGAAGCTCTAAAATAACTTCAAACCCCTCTTAGCTCTAGAGTGTGACTTGCTACAAGAAGTGACAGTGAAGAGAACAGAAATGGGTTAAAGAAAAAAGGCCAGTAACTATGAGCCTCCTCCAAAGCTTCCTGAAGTCAGTGGAAAGACTTCCATTGACTCTAGTCAGCTAGAAATCAGGCCTGATTTGTGTCATGAAAGGAAAGAGAAACTCAAGAGTGCTGAGCATTTCTGGGAGTGCCTTTTTGCTGCGTGTCATCTCGAGTCTGCTCCCAAGCCCAAAATCAGTGGAAAGACTGGGTGCTGCGTCAGGCTCATGTATGATGTGGCAACAGACAGACGTCTTATGTACCCAGATACTGTTGGTGGGGAGTCCTTAATGAGAGGCCGCAGCAGGCTCTGAGCTATTAAAGGGCAGACAGGCAGTGTAAACATAGGAGTGGCTACTAACACTTGTAATTACAGGAATTTTATTTCCTTTCCTCTGAGAATCTCTCACACCTCCATTATTTGCAACACGCCTTTGATATTCAGCCAGAGGCTGAACCAGTGCTGTTTCCGTGTTCCAGGAAACGCCATTCAGGTTTCTCTGAAATATAAACACTTAAAAGTAAACAAACCAACCTCTTGGCCCTCGCCGTTTCCTTCTTTCACAGGCCTTCATCAGGACAAGTGTGTCAGCCTGCCGGAGTCACTCAGTTTCCTCATAGATAGGGCCCCACAGTGGCATTAACAGCCACCCCACAGGGGCATCACGTGGGGCAGGTGTTTCCTCAACTGCTGGGGTACAGAGAGCGAAAGACCAAATATTCCTCAGCCACTACCCAGCCTCAGCCCAGGACACCAGTGGGCAATTCCCCAACTCATAGACAACTACAGCTCCTGGGGTTGGGAGAAAAGAGAGAGAGAGAGAAAAAGAAAGCCAGCCAGAGAGAGCTTACCCCACCATGCAGCAAGCCATCTTTCTCACTCAGCTAAAACAGCTTCTCTAGCTACAGGTCTAACTCCATTAGCTGATAGCAGAAGTGGTAAAAGCTGCTGCTGAATAGTCATTATTCAAACCCTGCAAATATTTCATGGCTGGGGGCTGTTTGCGAGTGTGAGAAAGATGGTTGCACACAACAGCATTTTCTTTTGCCTCTAAAAAAAGGTAAACAAATTCTAGGATGTTGCATCAAAATATGAGAGACAAATGAAAAACCCACCAACATTTAAAACGTTAGCAAAACCCCCTACAAAATACCAGGTTTACACTTGCCCAGCAACCGTCCTCTGTACCTTAAAACACATGCATTATGATAGCCTTTGATATACATGATTACCAACTATTGTTCTCCCAGGAACCCTGCCACAGTCCACAAACATGATGGATGCACAAACGGACCAAAAGCAGAGGGATTTTAGTCTTGTAAGCTCAAATGTTGACACAGCTTTAGATACGGAGCCATATGCTGCTTCTTTACACAAGATCTAGCTATATGTAAAGTGTCATGAAAACATAATAGACAGAATCAGAACTGCTCAATGTGTGTCATAGGCCCTGTACTGCAAAAGAGGACTTTAAGTGGTGGGTGACAGCTTCCCTTCCTTCTTACCTAGGTTGCTCCCCAGCTGAGGATTGTGCTGGATTTATGAAAATTAACATAAGTGATATTTTTAAAATGACCATAAAATAAATTGGCCAGGTTCTCAGCTGCTATAAATCAACACTAAGAGAGAGCATCAAAGAGAGCAAGAAGCTATTTTCCTCTTAATATCTCCATTTCTGCACAGTGGAGTGCTGCGCTTCACCATTCAGTTGTTTCTACAAGGGGAGAGGGAGAGGGATGCTGCACGGAGAAAGTGGCCTGACCTGAATTCCATTCATTATTTCATTGATTCCGCTGCAATGAATGGGGAGTGAAGAGACGTCACATGACTCCCTGCAGCAAGGAAGCTCTTGGAGCTATTCCTAACCCCATTATAGCAGGCAGGCTACTGTAGTAGTGACAGGCAGCAAGTCTGTGCTGTTGCGGATAAAATGGCTTAACAGAAACTGGATCAAACTGGTCCAGACTTGATTTAAATCCTCCAATTACGAGGCAAGATTAGAAGCTGGCAATTCTATTTCATGAGCTCACATTTGAAGCAAACCTCTCCCTCCAAGTTTTTTCCCCACCAAATGCCATGGGCCATCCAGGAAACCCAGTTCTATGGCTCTGCCATTTGCATAAGCATTCATTACTGCTGTTGTGCCAATAAGGGGGCTGAGAAACACTTTTGGGCACTATGCAGTAATGCAGCACTATTAACAATTCAAGAGCTAATGGGAGTGGTTGTCAGATATTCCTGTCAGTGTCCTGATCCAAGCCCCCTAAAGTCAAGAGGAGCCTTTCTACTGTGTTTCCATCAGAACAACTGACGCCTAGTTACTCCCTGAAACACATGTGCTGTAGCCAACTCTCCGGCATGGAATTCATTGCACGTTCTAAAGTGACTAATGAGTTTGGTTTGGGTTCCCACCTGGGCCACTTTAAAGGGGCCAAATTTCCAGAAAATGCTGAGCACCCATTCTCTGGAAAAACCAGGGCTCTTTAAGAAGCTTCAGGTTTGAGCACCCCAAAGTCACTACTCCATCCTGAGAGGTAGGCCTCGGCATGTTAGCAGTTTTGCAGTTGCTAGGACTTCTAGCCCAGCTAGATGCATTCAGTACGGCTGTGAGTTCTTTACATTAATGCCGAGGCGTAGTGCCGTTCACGTCAAGGCTCCCAGTAAACGGAGATACAGCTGTGAGCCTAATGCCTTGCGTCATGCTGAAAATAGAGCCTGCTCTATAGCTATTTTCTGCCTAGACAAATGTACAATTCAGCAGCAGTGAAAAAGATATAAAAGACTCCCACAGACCAAATGTAGGAGAGAGGGATTATTTTATTGTGGCAGTAATTTGGCTTTTGCCAATTTGCTATAAAAGAAACCCCTTTGTTTTCAGAATCTTAAAAATATTCTCTGCATGCTGACATGCTAGGGCCGAGACTGAAGTGGTCTGGTGGCCAATGGATTTTGAACTGGGCTTTGTAACGCAGCACAGCCTGGGTGAATGGGAGGAATAGCAGTTCTGTGTCTTTGCCAATATCATCACATCATTTAAACATAACTTGCACCTCGAAGCACATCCAGACTCTGAGCCCAATGATAGAGAGTCCTTTCTTCCATTAGGTGATTCCATTGACCTCAATGGGACGAACTGCTGTGAATAGGCATTGCAGGTTGTGAAGTTAGACAGATGGAAGCCTGCTACTGCCTTGGGGGTGGAAGATCAGTAGCCAGGCAACTAGCACAGTAGCAAGACAAGGAATACTGGCCAATGCAACTGGACTCTACGATGCTCTTATGCAAAACTGCTTTCAGTTCTTCAGTGCCCTGGCAGAACAGACAGGGCTGTGATTTGAAGTTTGGGCCAAAAGACAGACTGGCAGGAAAGTGAGTGGAACTTGGTGGGCAGTGCTAAGCACGTCTGAAAATGAGACAATTTATTTCGGAAATTAATTTTAAGCCTCTCTTTTTGGTCTTGCTGTTTAAGTTTGAAGGAAGTTTTAGCAGGAAAGGAGGCGCAGGATAAGTGAAGTTTGGCAAGAAGTTCAGGATCCAGGAACTTTTGTCCAGTTCCCGGCATGTCAAACTTGTCAGAGATTTAATGCATTTGCAATCCTAGCAGCGCCATCTGATGATGAAGTGACCCTTGAGTCAGCTGCTAAAATCTGAAGAGAGCCACTCTCTGGCCCCAGCATGTTCCTTCCTGTAAGGGCTTGTTTCCTCTAGAACTGGGAGGTGTACTTTCCAGCTAGAGAAGACATGCCTACTTGAACCTTGATCAAAGTAGTGCGCTAAGGATAGCAGGGTAGCCATAGCAACGCAAGGGCCTAACTCTCCATGCATGTATCTGGACGGGATCGTACTCACAGCAGCTAGTGCACTTGTTGCTATGACTGCACAGCTGTTTTTATCATGCTAGCTCAGGTATGTGTATGAGAGCGAGAAGTTACACCTCCAGCACCAGAGTAGATGTAACAGATTTATACAGAGCAGGGGGAAGCCTGTTTTACCTATTATCTTCATCCAACTAACAAACATTTTATAGTTCCAGGATAGGACATATACTGTGCATAAGAACGTTATGGTTTAAAATGACCCTCTGGCACCCACTGGCTGTGTTGTTTTAAGCTAAGGCATGTGAATACAACCCAAGCTGTCATTCTTGCTCTGTTGTTAGCAGTAGGTGAAGTGGAAAGACCAGGTAAAGGAAGGAGGAGAAGAGGGTCAATCTGTGCAGAAGTAATTGTGCTGTGAACTGAAGCTTGGGAAAGGGCACCATGTGCACCCAAACCAGCTAGCGCACAGTCTCACAGAGAAGAATAGAGAATGCGTCAATGTCTCGAGGGGGTAAGGGAATGCATTGTTCTGTTGCACAGCCAAGGAAGGTTTGCTTTCAGAGGCTCCCAATTCATTCCATGCTCAAATACTCCATCCCAGTGCAGGGTTTAGGCCTCTGTGACCCACTCTGCATTTGTGTTACATGACGTTGCCCAAGTGTGGTTTGACCCCAGTTACAAAGCTAACGCATCAAAACTAGTCAATGATTTCACTGAGCTTAGACCCTTATCCCTAACAACAGGGCCCTCCTCTGGGCTCACTAACGGAGCCCCCTGCACAAGCAAGCAATGTTGGAGGAGGAGCAGGACCCAGAGGTGCTACTCACCCTTCTGTAGAGGAAGCAGGGAATGGCCAGGCCGCGTGACATGGGCTATGTCTACACTTGGTAATTTAAGTCGACTTTAACTAAGTCGACTTAGTGTGTCCACACTTAAAAATAAAGTCAACTTAAAGGGGAACTTAAAAAGTCGACCTAGAGCGTCCACATTGGATGCCTAGGTCGACTTCTAGGGGTTTAGGGGGACCTAGGGGAGGTCCACAGAGGCAGGGGGGGCACCCCTTGCCCAATGCCCCGGGGCTCAGCCTTTGCCCCATTGTACCTAAGTACAATGGGGCAAAGGGGGACAGGGACCCTGGCAGGGCATAGGGGAAGAGTGGGCAGGGCTCTGCCCTTCCAGGTGGGGGGGCATGCCAGGCTCCCCCTGTGCCCCCCCCCCCCAGCAAGGAGGGCATTGGTGTAGCCCTGGGGTAGCCTTAAATTGACACTCTAGGGAGTCGACTTAAGCCTTAGGTCTACTAGGAATGTGGTTTTATAAAGTTGACTTAATTTTAATTAAGTCGACTTTATTTTCCTTAAGTCGACTTAAGGAAACTGTAGTGTAGACGCAGGGTAAATTAAGTCGACTTAAGCAAGCTTAAGTCAACTTAATTTACCAGTGTAGACGCAGCCATGGTGAGGATACAAGAGACCTGTGGCTCTGCCCCGTGACACATGGGCCATGGGAGACGAGTCAACAGTAGGCTAACCCAGCCAGGCACATTTTACTACCACATGGAGCAAGCAGGGACAGAACGAGGACCTCAGTCACAGGATTGCAAGACTCCACTCTCGCCAGCAGCAGCTCATCGCAGGGAGGAATGGTAGTAATTCACTCAAGGAGCGTGTCGGGGGAGATGTAGTCCAGGCAGGGAGCTCAGCTCATCGAGGAGAACAAGGGCACAGGCACCTGAAATATAACTCCTATGAGGCTGTGTGGCGTTATTTCCAAATCGAGTTTCAGTTTGTCGTCGGCATTTTCCAAGGTGGAAGAATGCCAAGCAGTTCTTGTTCTGACTTGTGCGCTGCGAGGGAGTAGAGTGTTTAGAAGTAATCCGGTTTCAGGGCCCAGTACCACCTCTACTGGGTCAGTGGTGAAGTCTGGATTAGTTGTGGTGGGGGCAGGTTGAAGTCCAGTAATATTTGGAGGGGTTTGATTATAGGGAGGAGCTGGTGGAGAGAAGATTGCTGCAGGTACCACAGCAAAACGGAGGTTGGTCGCATTCAAATCTTTGTGCAAGATTCTTTAGTTAGTTCCTCAGTTGCACCAAGGGTCTGCTTGGCCCAGCTGCATGGAGAGAGTGAGAGTTGGCTTTAATCTACCTCTTTTGGCTCCCTCAATCCCCAGGTCTCATACCTCAGTTTCCTGCTTGGGCTACTACTGCTGGTATAAGAGGGTGGTTATCTCTGTTCAATCCATGGCATCACTGCTGAGATCATGGTGTGGATCCCTATGAGTAAGAACCAAACTGGGAGCTCCACTGACTTTATTCAGAAAGGGCATCAAATCTAGTCAGAGATGGCATCTGCCAGCCACTGATGTTGCCAAGGGCCTGATTTGAGCTAGTGTCCGTGATGAGAAAGGATAGAGATATATCCAGCCAATTCCATGCTGAGCAGTTCTGTGGCAGGGAGAAACTGTCTACCAGAGACCATGTCAGGCATTTGCTTATTATGCAATTAAACAGAAATCTTATTATCCAGATACAAGTTGGAGGTAGGAACTCCAGTGAGGACTCCAGCATGTGAGTCACTGTGCAGGCAATAACTACTGAAGTCTGATTTAAGCAGGCAAAACTCCATTGATTTCAAATGAGTGATAAGTCACTTATAAGGGTAGATTTAGCAGGGATGTACTTATAATTTCTGGACCAATTACTAAGGAACTGTATTGTCAAAGCTCCTTAGAAATTCTTATTGCTGCTCCTGCTGTACTTGAACATGGTCTTGGCATACATTATATTGAGAACATGTGATGGCATTATAGTTTATGCTAATCTACATCTTATGTGGGTTATGTGCTTAGCACTGTGTGCACCATTAAAACTAAATAAAAATCTTGGTTTCCTAATCCGCAGTTTACTGAGCTGTGGGAAAATTTGTTTCTCGCTGACTTAGCAACAGCTTAGAACTGTCATGCTTTTGTATTTGTCAGCAAATGACCCTATAACGTGTTTTGTCTTTTCTTTCCCCATCTGAATACCGTGGCTGGCCGAGGAAGCTCTGTTATAAAAAGATAACCCACTTAAAACAAACAAACAAACAACCCTCCCCCCCAGAAATATTGCAGCAAGCAGGTGTGGTTTTCCAGGTATTCTCTCTCTCTCTCTCTCTCATCTCCCCCACCCTTCTGTTTATGGAAAATTGGTCTGCTTGGTGACACTAATTCACCTCTACATTTTAGCAGCTATGGCAGGCTCATTTGGGATTCACAGGAAGTAAAAAAAGTTTGGTATTTCAAGTTAGTGTCACAAGAATGAAATAGCAGCACCGTTATAGAGCCAGTCCAACTCTGGTCCCATAACTCCATCCCACCCTATGGAAACTGCACTTGAAATTGACCCATTCTATAGAACGTTATGGGGCCCATGTCTGCTGTAGACAAAGGAAGCTGGTCCTCAATACTAAGATCAAAGAAGTATTTTCATCTGATTTCCATTCTCTAGCCACATGGTTTCCAAACCACGGGTCGGGACCCAGTACTGGTCGCAGACCCTTAGGTATTGGGTTGTGGTGCTCCCTGCTCCTGCTGCCAAAAGACTGGAATGCAATGCTCAAAAGATGGAATTGTTGGATTGCTGGCATAAATGATTTTTTTTTTCAACTGGGTCTCAAGAAAAAAGTTTGACAACCATTGTTCTAGCCTCCAGCCACAGGTGATTCTCAAAGGGGGAAGTCCCCTCGCTTCAGGACAGCACTGATAGGTAGTCAGGATCTTTCAGGGTCATGGATGAATCCTCTGCCAGTACCACGGAAAGTAGTAGTGTGTGTGTGGGGGTGCTGAGTTGGGTGGGAGAGGATAGGCATGTTGGTATGGTCCAGGACTAGGTAGTGCTAGTTTCAGTTTTCACTTCTCCCGCAGGATCCTGGTATGAACATGGGGAATCCCTCTCTGTCCCCCATCAGTAAAGCAGGGATGAGTCCTGCCGTCTTTCGCCCACCCACCCTCTGCCTGCTCTATTTTGACTGTAAGGTCTTCAGGGCAGGAACAGTCCTTTACTCTTCATCTTCGACAACAAGGGCTCCAGCATTAAACAACAGGGATGGAGGACTGCAGCTCAGGCTGCTGCGCTAGCAACGTAATAAAGACTGTTCACTGTCCAAGCATTCAACTGAAACCCAGCTCCTGTTGTCAGCTGCATGAAACAAATCCCTCTTTCATTGGTACCTTCTTTCACATTCCAGGGATGACAGGATTAAGTCTTTGCTGCTGCTCTCTGTCCCACAATGCACTGGGCAGTCGCCCACTCCTAATTATCTTGATGGGGAACTCAGCAGCACGGCTCACCTCAAGTTACCTTGGCCACTGAGCGTGCAGAACACTGCCACAACATTGCTGCTGGTGTGAGCAGAACCATCCTTGCTCTTGGGAGACAGTACGTTTGCTCAGGCTGGTGGTGACGGCAAAGGCAATAACTGACTGAGTAACAATAATGGAAACAAATAGGCAATAAAAAAAGCTGGAACAAAGTAATGATTCTCTCCGTTATATGGCGAACGGCTGCTTTCAGTTTACTTCCTTGGGTTCAGAAAGTCATACAGGCAGCTGGAGAGACAGAATACAGATCACGGGGGTGCACTGGAAGGCACGGTTGGGGGGAGGGGGAATAATTTCCCACTTGTGAGGTCATAAACAGAACCACTTTCCTCCTTTTAATCTTTCCTGGATTTCCAGCCAGCCTATTCTTACTTGCAACCTAGCCATTTTAATTTCTTCAGGAGCAATGTCTGCATAATCAGACTACCAGGGCTGGAAGGGACCTCAAGAGGGCTTCTGGTCTGGTCCCCTGCACTCAAAGCAGGACTAAGTGTTACCTAGTAATGACAGACAGTAACTGCCCTTGGGCGAAAGGGCACCAGCTGCCAGTTTTAAAATGAGCACTTGAATCTGTAAGCCTTTAACCCCCTCACCTGCCCCCAGAGACCAGGAAATTGATGAGGGCAGAGACTCTCTACAAGAAGAATATAGATAAGGTGCAGTTGCTTGGACAACAGCTCAGATTGACTTGCTCAATCCAGGTGTGTTTGGCTGGTGGCTGTTCCTCCCACTGCAAGCGGAGCAGTGCGGCAGCCGCCCACTGCTAGAGGCACTCAGGCTGGTGTTAGAGATTTGGTCCCTCAGCCCCACAGCACAGGGCTTGCACAGAGCCAGAGCCAACAGCTGTTGATGCTAATGAAAAGTTGCCCTTGAAGTTCACTGGACTAAGCCTACAGCACCAAGCCTTCTTGGGGCGCCTTTCAGCTCCTCACCCCGTGTGAGGCATGGCATGAGAGGTCAAGGGGCCAAAAAGCACCAGACACAAAGCACAAGGCGCAGCTGATATTTAGAGCGGGGCTGTCTCGTACCAAAGGATGCCCCCTTGCGGCGATGTGTGATGCAAGTGAAATGTCTTGGTAGGGATTTGGACGCCATCTTTGGAATGCTGGAGCTTCATTAAAACGGTGGCACTTCAGCTGGAAGAGAACAGGAACGCCTCACAGGGCATAGCAGAGATGGGTTTTGTCCTACTTCCCTGTTGCTTCCTAGCTTTCCTTTTTCATCATTGCTCTGTACCCAGCTATTTCTCCGTGACTGTAACAGGGTGCTGCTGGCCTACCTACCTTTTTAACAGAAGATTCTCTTGTGGCACTCTTTATTTACAGTGCAATACCCCTTTCCCATACACAGTCCGTGTAGAGAGATGCTTGTAGAAGGTTGGGATTTTACAGACTCTCCCTAGCATGGGTCAGTGTTGTGTGAATTGAGAGACCTGCCCTACAGGTGATCTAACATGGCTGCTCCCAACTGCACACCTGGGAATCACTCCTGTCTGTCTTATTAAAGTTCTAGTCCTCACTCATGCAATGGCGAGGTCTTTAATGAACCCTCAAGATCATTACAGTCCAGCCTTCCTAGCCTTAAGGCACTGGTCTTTGCAGGCCTGAGACAAACTGACTGCAGGGTGCCAATTCTCCTCTTTGACCATGCTTTTCTTCTTTCCTATCCAAGCCAGCTTATATCCCACTCCTGCTAGGGGAGCAGCTGTTCTTAATTGCCTCTTTAGGATTAGCTCAACCTGGCCCTACTTAGCCCCTTCACCTGCAGGGTCTGCTGACCTGCTCTTGTCCCAGCCTAGGTCTGTGGGATGGGAGAGCAGAGCCTCTAAGGAGGTTGGTCCTCTCCAATCTGCCACAACAATCCTGCCTGGCCATCTCCCTCTAAGGGGAGTTAGGAGCTGAAGGTTGATACAGGAAGAGAAATGAAGCTGAGTTAGAGGAAGAGAGGAAAAAAAAAAAGTCTGACCTAACCCTACGTCAAACACTTCCCTGCATTTAATTTCCTCCCATTCTGTAAGTTTCCCATCTTCCAAGCATCTGACATAGTGGGATTTTCTCCCATGAAAGCTCATGTGATAAATAGATATGTTAGTCTTTAAAAGTGCCACAGGACTCCTTGTTTGTTTTGCTGAACTAGACTAACACAGCTACCCCTTTGGAACGGGTCTAAACCGGGGTTTTCCACTTTTCCTGTCGCAACATGGTTAGCAGCATGGCCAGTGCCAGACACAGGTGCCACCTACCCCCGGGAATTTTGATGGTGGCACAAGTGCCCTGCTGGCCCCCTGCCACCAAAAAACCCTGCATTGTGCCTTCAGAACAACATGGATGCATCTCCACAAAGAGAAAGCACTGGGTGGTTAACAACAGTGGGAAAGGGATTCTGGAAAGGTACAGGAAAGCCTAGTAGTATTTTAGCTAAATATCTTGGAAATGCCTGCACAACTGGGCCCCTCTAGCATGCAGGGATTCACCCTGAAACTTTGCAAGCAGGGGACTTTAAGATAGCCAGCTGCATTTCAGAGGCAGCACGCTGGTGGAAGGCTTGGCAGAACTCCAGAGGCTAAGCATTGCTCATTAAATTGCAGAGCAAATGTGAATGAATCAGATGAATGGATGAATAAATGAATGAAGGAAGGAAGAATAAATGAATGAATATTGCATTTAGCTAGGATCTCAGAGCTGTGCAGCTCAGCTAATGTGCTGCAACTGAAATGATTACTCTAGAGAGAAATCCATGGCCCAAGCAAATGCGACCATATCTTCTTAGAGCTGGTTTGCAGGTGAGGAAAGGGAGAGATGTGGTATAGTTTTAAACATGAAGCTTTTCTTAAAACAAAAAGCCAAACCACGGATTGATCAATGACAGATTTTTTTCGCCTTTTGTTGTTGCCATTCCAGAGACTCAGTAATTTCCATGGCAACTACATTCTGTGTGTCCCAGGTCTTTTTTAAACCGCCATCATATACATCAGTTCATAATTAAAGCACTAAAGCCAGAAACCCTTCAGTGTCCTTTGTAGCAGGAGGGTCACAGGATACCTACTGACAGAGAGCCACATTACATTAAAAGAACTGTTTTCAATGGGCCTCTTCCCCCCCCCTGATTAAATTGGCCTCGTTAGCACTTGCCCTCCTCATAAATTGTGACTCACCCTTGCATGTGCATATATACCTAACAAACTGAAGTTTCCACTTCATGCATCTGACAAAGTGGGTTCCAGCCCATGAAAGCTTATTCCCCACCCCCATTTTTCTTTTTAGCCTCCAAGATGCCTAGGACTCCTCGTTATTTTTGCTGAAAACAGACTAACACAGTATCCCTCTGAAGCCACAATACATAGATGCAGAGTCCGCAGGAAACTCTGTGCTAATGTGGAGATTTTCAGATACTCAAAACCACACTGCTCACAAACCCATTTCATTCTCTGGGACATTCCTATTTGATTTGTAAACCCCAAACTAAGAAGTAGCAAGGTTGACAAGGGGGGGGATTTAGGGTACACACTGGAGCAGTGGGAGGAAACAGCAAAAAATGCATCAGACGTCACAAAGGTTTTCTGAAGGCAAGAGGAGGCCTGAGGGGGGAAAAGGTGTTAGGCTGCAGTCGGAATTGTTATTTTTGTATTTGAGTTTAGTTTCATAATTCCCTGGCCTGTATGTTGGGCAGTAAGAAGAAAGAAAAACACACACACACACACACAGTTTATTTGCATAGTTTAAACAAGCCATATACCACTCCCCACCCCCCCCATCATCAGTTGGGATTAAACCCCAAACCCTCTCAACTGAAACAAAAACTGCAGGGCTTTGACTGCTGGTGGCTGGCTAATAAAAGACTGCTGTAGTAACTGCGGGTGGCCACTAAATGGGGACATGATCACAAGCACCAAGTAATGATCCTATTAAGCCTTCGGTCTCCGGCTGGCAATGCTGCAGAATGGAACATGGTTCCGAATACAGCGGTAGGTTAGTCCAAACAAGCCCCTTCCAAAACATTTGCTCCCCGCTTGTTTCTTTCCCAGCTTGCGGAAGAGGCAATAATTGAGTCAGGAACACCCGTCTCTGCTGCAGGCAGTCATAGTCTAGGACGCCTGGCTGTGCAACATGTGGAAAGCAAGACTCCAAAGCAAAGTTGGGCCATCACTTCAAGTCCCTCTCACAAAGACCATCCGGTCATGGACAACGTCCTGTCAGCTCTGCGAGATATGATTCGCAAAGCTTGACATGGTTCAGGTCTGGGGAACTGCCTCCTCTCTCAGGGCACTCTGATCAGAGGATGGAAACCTCTAGTGTAGTTGCTTTTTGGCCCTTTGTCAGTCCACTGTTTGTTCCTGCTAAGCAGTTGAGTGGGACAGCGACAGGCGCTTTGTGATCAGTCTTCAGCCGGATACTCGGGCTCTAATCCAAGACTCACTGACTCCCCTGAGACTCTTTCCCCACCTCCAGCAGGCCTAGAGCTCAAAGTACAGGATGTGCAGGAGTTTCTGCTTATTGTACACAAAAGGAAGGGAGGCTGGAATCCATACTCACAAAGAAACAAACTGCCCACACTAGCAGTATGAACTGTAAACAGATGGCTTGAACTGACCCTCATGCACCAGCCTCATGTCTGAAAGCACAGGGAAAATTTAGGGAGGCAGGCAGGCCATAATTGCATAAATCGTAATTTGGCTAGGACAGCAGGGCTGACCACACTAACTCTTACAATAAGAGCCATAGGAAGTTAAATGACTCGGAGCTGTTGACCTCATCTCTCATTCAAAAAGAGATGAATGTCAGTAAATCACTTTCATTTGAGCATTGTTAAATCTTATCATCCTAGTGATTTGAGCATGGATTTTATCCGCAGTTGCTCACTGTGTAATAGGACTTTATTGCCAGACACTCACAGCCCTGCCTCTGCCCACAAGCATTTTATATGATCAGCTTTGAATTTCACAGTAGCCCTGTAGTGCAACTGGCTTATGTGAAATACAGATTGTTGCAGTGAATGATAAACACAGGTCATCTAATCCAAACATTAATAAGCACCAAATGTAGGGAATCGATCCTGCTTCCACTTATGTCAAGGGAATATTTTGTTATGGGCTTCGTTGACAGAGCTCGGAGCCAATGGTTCCTTGGAATGGAGGCTGGTCAGTTATTTTGCTGATGTTACTCTTTTGACAAATGGAAGGAGATTTTTTTTCAGTCACTTGGATAATGTGTTAGGAGAGGATAAAAAAGTCATCCAACACTTCCTCATAAACCAGATTTTAGGGAAAAAAAAAAAAAAAAAAAAAAAAAAAAAGGGAGGACTAAGCCAGAGCTAGTTATTCCATCAGGAAGCATGATCTGGAGGAATGTTCACAGTGCTGGGAACCAGGCAGGTGAGAGTTTAATTTTGGCTTAGCCAGAATTAAACATGTGTAGCCCTAGGCAAGCCTTTTTGTCTCATATTTCCCGAACTGCAAACAATGGGAACAACATTTATACATTCCTCCTCAGGGTGTGGGGAAATTTCACTGATATCTGGACAACATAGTGTACATGTGGCCAAAGTCTTAAGAAAGGAGCAGAAAGATGTATCTGCACATCTCAGTGATAATGAAATACTTTCTAATCCATCAGTACTGAAGCAGGATGTGAAACACCAGCTATTAAGGTTAAAGATTTTTTAAATCTACAGTACCGGGTAGCTGGTGCCCAAGAGGACTGAAAGTATTGACTCAGGGGCACTGAACCATAAAATGATTTTTAAGCAAGCCTTTGAACACGGGGAACATCCAGAAGACTGAAAAGCAAAAAAGCTACGGCTGTACCACTATACAAGGGTGATGGCAAGTCTGATCTGGGATATAATCAGTAATAAAATAGAGGATGGTAGCAGAATTCATGTCAATCAACATGGCCGTATGGAAAATAGGTTTCTTGTTGAGTTTGGTTCGTAAGGGTGAGTGGGCTGACAGACTTCTATCAGATATCTGACTGCTATGCATGAAGGGTTAAAAAAGTGCAGATCATATTAAATGAATTAAAACTGGTTGACTGATAGATCACAAAAAAAGGAATTTTAAGTGTGGGATACAGTTGTTCAATGGGGGCTTTCTGGTATAGTCTTGCAAGTATTAGTTCTTGATCCAATGTTACTCAGTATCTTTATCAGAGATGCAGAAGAAAATACAAGAATCACTGCTAAAGTTTGCAGGTGATGCAAAAATTGGTGGCATGGTAAATGATGAACAAGTCAGTTATACTGATTCAGCTGGATTCCTTGGGAAGGTGGACTCGGTTGTACAAGATATTGCATTTGATGGTGTTAAAATGCATATCTAGGAACAAAGAATGTAGGTCCTACCTGTAACATGGGGGGTGGTATCCAAGAATGCTGTGGGGTCATGGTGGATAACTCTCTCATGGGTAAGTTAAGTAGACTTATCTTCTTTAGTGTCACTAACAGGCATGTTTCCCAGACTTCAGAACATTCTTTGAGTGGTCTTCTGAGCTCCTTCCCATGTTTTGGCATTCTTCTTGAAGTGGTGACCCTAGAATTGGGCACAGGATTCCAATAATAGTCTCCTTAAATTCAGTAAAGAAGGGTAATACCACTTCCTCCTCTTCTTTGATCCTTCCTTCTGTTATGCATCTCAGGGTCTCATTCCCCCTCTTAACTACAGCATCAAACTAGGAGTTTATATTCAGCTGGTTAAGAGGTGACTGGATTATGGTCCACACACACACACACACACACACACACACACACACACACACGATTGCTGAGGGACAGCTGTCTAACAGAAAGAGGCATAATGAGATCCAAGAGCTAGATGCTGAAGATAGATACATTCAGACTTGAAACAAGGTGCACCTTGTTTCAAGAGGAAGGGTAATTAGCCACTTGAATAATTTGGCTAGGGATGCAGCAGATGCTCTGTCACTTGGAGTCCAAGTCAAGAGTGGCCCAATAGGAGATCAGTGGAACAATAGGAGATCACTCAACTGGAGGTTACAGGCTTAAGGCAGGAATTTTGGGGTGAAGTTCAGTGGCTTGTGCTACACAGGAAGCCATGAATACGTGATCATAATGACTCCTTCAGGCTTAAAAATCTGTGATTACTCAATCAGCGCTGACACTGCAAGAAGCCAGGTTTGTGTTCAGGATTTTTGGAACTGCATCATGGCTTCCTTCAACATACACAGATTCACAATTTCGTATTCCCGTCCTTCCTGGTGCTCCCACATCCTCTTTCTCCAAAGGATAAAGGAGACTTTGAAGGGAACAGCTCCTAGAGACCAAGCACCAAAAATGTTTCACTAGAGTCATTTGGAGAGCTGTGACAGGAACCCTTCAGTTCTTGCCTTCTCATACAAGTCGAGAGACCAGTGATGCCCCTGTCGTGCCATTTATCAAGCTTTAGTTTAAATGAGCACTTGCCGTTGCAGCCTATTAATAAGCATCATTATTGAAAAAGCTCTGGTTCCCTAATCTAAAGCTAGCTTGGAGAATAGGATCCTGTTAGTGCTGCTTAGCTCAGGATGTTGTCTGCCTGTTGTGTTTACCCACAGCTAGCGGAAGGGATGGGGCCTGAACTGCAATCTTGGACCCGAGTATTCGGGAATGCTAGGACAGTCATCTAAAGGGATTTGAATGGGAGAGTTCAGAATCCACTGGAGCACAGGTTGCCCTGGGGGAACACAGAGGGGTACGTCACCTCATCAAAATATTTGCCTCGTTTTATGTAAAAAGCGCCAGCAAAGTCAATACAAACTCAAATCTCATACAGACAGTGACTTGTTTATGCTGCCCTATATACACTGAAAAGTAAGTAGAACATTTGTATTCCAATTCCAAAGGGGTAGCCGTGTTAGTCTATTGTAGTCTATTGTATTCCAGCTGATTTATTTTAAGATTACACGGTAAAGAGGCGAAAGGCAGCAGTGTTTCAGTAATAGTTTGCAGTGGCGCTTTTGTCTTTTTAGGTCTGATTTTGGAAGCAAGTCGTTTAAGTGAGGTGAAACTTGGGGCATGCAAGACAAATGAGACACCTGACAGGGGTAAAGTCGTCTGTCAGTCTGGGAAGGCTGAGAACTCAGAGCAAGCTGCTGAAGGTGTGAACAGCAGGCAGGGCTGATCTGTGAGATTTCCTTTTTGGAACATCCTTGTGCCTAAGCCGAGGAGGCATCTTCAGAGAACTCTGCCAGTGGGTGGCACTACAAACTAACAGAACCAAAGGAGGCCAGAGAAACCAGGCGCACATTGCAGAACAACCAGCACACACGTGTGCCGCTTCTCTGCTTGGTTCTGCAGGACACTGAAGACAGCTTAAGTTCAGGGAACAGATGGGAACCAGCAGCAGGATTTATTTGCCCCAGAGAACAGGGATTTTGGCCATGCCCCTTGAAGGCTTAAAGACAAAAGTCTAGGTGATTATTCATTGTCCACATGGGTGCAGAAATCAGGGCTGACCAAAAAGGCTTTCAGTTGTACCTCTTACAGGCAGGGGCAGCCAGTGAAAAGGTTCATGTGATTGTCCAGTCCCCAGCTACCTCCTTCCCCACTACAATGCCAGTGGTCTGAGCCAGCATGGCCATTTTTACCCTCAGAGGAAAGCTGACTGCTAAAGTGTGAGCAGAAAGAAAGCGAGTGAGGACTGAACAGAGCCAGAATGGTTCCAGCTACAGATGCACAAAGGTAATTTGTGATTTGACACAGGAAATTAGCCCAAAGGGGGAGTATCTAAAAAGAAAGCTGTCAGATCCCTCTTCCCAGTGTCTCTCTGGTGCTGAAACCATGCAATATGGGGGTTTGATCCATTTCAGAATAAAGAAAGCTTTAATTCAGATCTGCAGCTGCAAACTGATCTATACTTGATTGCTCTATAGTTACAGTACTGCCCACTTAATTGGGATGTGCTTAATTGGGAAATCCATTTACCAGGATGTCACCTAGGGAACCCATTTAAGCTCAATAATACTTAAGAGCACCGCCTGCTGCTTTATGAGGAAGGTAATTTTACTTCAGGGGATGCCTTCAGGTGGCTGAGTCATGCTAGCTAGGTCTTCTACAATTCTCCTGCAGTTCCCATCTGCTCCCTCTTGTTACAGGACCTCCGCCCCTCCCTGACCTAGGATACAATCAGGAAGTGTATGAATTCCTACACTACTAACAGTGAGGATCTGTCAGTTGGTGGCTCGGACCAGCTACAAGTGCAACCTAGGGCTTTCCTATGGAATAACTCACAGCTGGCCCTGGCTACACAGCAAGCTCATTTCACATCCCAGTGCAATTTGTGCCTCCCTCCACAGAAGGCATACAAAAGTCTCTTCTATAGCAGACAGGAATTCCAGGCCCCAGGGGAGAACAGGTCCACCCCTTCTGCCCACAGCCCTACTCCTGGTCATAGAATCATAGAATAACAGGGTTGGAAGGGACCTCACGAGGTCATCTAGTCCAACCCCCTGCTA
>ML685819.1:8756600-8768257 GCA_007922175.1 Pelusios castaneus
TTCCAGATAAGTTATGAAATGTACCTGGATTAACTTTACTGCTTCCCTTAACACACTACAAGTATGAAAATAAGTGCAAAGTTCTAGCCTCTTTGTGAAGTTATCAACTTTGTTGCTCAGATGTGTAGCAGGTGAAACACTAGTTCTTCTGGTCTAGTCGTTTTCTAGCTCAGTGGTTCTCAATCTTTGGCGGGTCACAACACACTTGGCGGCATGCGTGACCCTACAAAGCACACCGCCTCCCCCCAGCCAAATCCAGCCCCTGCCCAGCTCTCCATGACACACTTACTGCTGTCTGAGGACACAGTAGTGTGTCCTGACACAGTGTTGAGAACCACTGTTCTAGATCAGTGATTCTAAACCTTTTGAAGGTCGTGACACGCTTGGTGGCACATGGCGACTGTACAGGACACACCAGCCCACCTACCCCAGGCCAAATCCAGCCCCTGCCCAGCTTTCCATGACACACCTGCCACTGTGTGGCGACACAGGAATGTGTCCCGACACAGTGGTTGAGAACTGCTGTTCTAGATACTGAATTAATCTGAGAAGTTGTGAATAAAACAAACACAACTCCACTTCGGTAAGAAAGATGGTAGTGTCTGTAGGGTCTCTCTCATGAGGGAACAGACCCAATTGTAATGGAGAAGAGGTATTAGACCTTTAAGGCATGTGCACATTACAGTAAAGCAGCTCTCGCTAGCCTGGCCTGGGTCTGCAGGATTGGGCAGCTCTAAAGTTGCAGTGTAGATCCTAGAATCATCATAGAACAATAGGGTTGGAAAGGACCTCACGAAGTCATCTAGTCCAACCCCCTGCTAAAAAGCAGGACCACTCCCCCTAAATCACCCCAGGATGTCCAGGTTCTGGTTGGGTCTCAGGCTCCAGACCAAGCCTGGATGTCTACACTGCAATTTTAAAGCCCTGCAGCCTGGGTCTCACAGCAGTAGGTCTTTTACTGGAGTGCAGACAGACCTTTATGCATATAAGCTGAAAGCTGGTCAGAGTCTTTTGAATCTGCGAAAAACAACAAACTACCTTTGCGTGCCCCATACTTTGGGTCAGGCCAGAGGGTTGCCAAACCCCATTTGTCACTCAGTTAGGACTGTCTTGAGACTATTCCAATTTACTTTATGCTTCTCATGATGCTCTATGGCCTGTTACGATCCTGCCACGCTCCCTCCTGCCCCCAACCACTCTGGGTCTCTGGCTTGCTCCTTATGTCAAACGGATCCAAAAGGAGCCCAAGTGTTATTGAGAACGGCGAGTCCTTCACTTTTGGTCTCATTGGGTGTTAGAGCCAGGAAGCAGAGGCATGGCAAGGTGAACATAATGAGAGAATGCATCCACATGTTGTGAATTGTGGGGGGAAGGAAGTCAGTTCAGGCTTAATTTACGTTTCGGGGTGGGGGGAGGTTGGGATGCAAGTTACTTCTTTGATCCAAACTGGTTCATCCCGTCCTCTGTTGTAAAATAAGGCCTTCCAGTTCCAGCCAAGCACTAGGACATGTACAAATGAGATAGTGCTACTCTGTGTGTGGACAGCACAGAAGCCTCAGCTGTTGCTGTTACACATAGTGCACTGGGAAGCTACTGCATATATTCAGGCCTATGATGACAAGCTCCCCATTGCTTTCCGTCTAGGGCAGTCTCTGCGGGCTTTATCTTGCAAGGGACTGAGCACTCCGGCACTGACCCTGCAAAGCACTGGAGCACATTGTTCATCTTACTGGAGTCAGGTTTGGACTCCTCACATTTGGAAATCAAAGGGCCTGTCTGAGCATACTCGGTGCTCAACACTGTGCATGATCAAGGCCTTCCATCGCAGCAGAGTAGCTGCACGTCTCCGCAGCCAGCGTAAGTGGAGAATTCTGACTGGGTGTAAAAATACTACACAAGGCGCTACCAAGGGAAGAGCCATTAGGCCTAGGGTCTTTAACATGTTCCTAGATGCCTTTAGGAAAAAAAAATTAAGTTATTTTCCACAAGGTTTGCGTGACTCAGTTGTTTTGCTCTCTCTTAGGAGGGGGACAGGCATAATTATTTAATAACTGACAGTCAAATTCTTCACAGCCAGGCAAATACAAAATTGCATCCTGAAAACTAGTTAGACCAATTAAGGTTATTTTGCAGATTGTTCACAAGCTTTTCATTCCCTCTGCAGTGAAGTAGGATGTGAAGAATCAAAGTACAGGCCAATTTTAGATCAGTCGGATAGGCCCCTTACACTACCCTCAAAAATGAGGACACTCATCCAAAGAGCTATAGACACCAAATTACTACTTGCATTAGAAATAATAATATAATGAGAGGAGCCAGAGTTGGCCAGCCAACAACTGCACAATACAGGAGAAGTAAGAAGTGAGATTTTCCCTTAGGATCACATTTGCAGCAGTGATAATGGGTAAATTTCTGTAGGTTTGGAAATTCAAGTGGTTTAAGCACTCAGAAGCTTATCTAATCTAGCCAAACTAGTTGGGGATACAACTGCTGGCTGACACCCTCACAAGAAACACAGTCTCTCATGAGATCGCCAGTACCGTTTGCTTCTAAATTTTGTGATACGAACACGCCCATTTCTTGGTGCCAGCAGTAAAGGCACAACGCTGCCGCCACCACCCGTAATTTATATATATTTTTTTCAAAGCTCAGTACCAGTTTGGGTCAAGGCTGTTGTTATTCCCAAACCAATTCTCCTACCTCTAAGTTGTAGGCAAGGTGAGGAGGTTGACAGAGGAACATTTTTTATTAAGTTAAATTACCCTAGCATCTAGGAACGCCATTTAGGGATCAGGGCTTCATTTATGAGGCACTTGCAACCAAGATAGCCAGTCTCAGGAAGCTTATAGGAAAATTTTCTCATTAGCCCTCTTGTTCTTGACTTAGGGGTGCAGCATTGACTACTCTGGAGAAGGTAGAACAGACGTCAAGGTCAGAAACAGCTGGACCACTAACTCCCCAAAGTCAGTCTACTTTTTGGAATACCACCTTGATCATATAGTAAGCAGAATCTCATGCCATTTCCACATCTTCAAGGGGCTGTTTTAGTAGAAAGTCTTAGTTTAATCAAGAGTCAAGCAAGAAAACTTACAATTTTTGCCAGATGGTTAAAATGGGTAGAGGACATGGTTATCAAATGTATTGTGAGTCTATCCCTGGGTATACCATTTGTAACCTTAGATCATTCTTACTAGTTGATGAGTGTCTCTTGCCTCAAAGAGGAACTCAGCAGGCCATTTCATTCGATAGAACTCCATTGACTTCAGTGGCATTACAGAGGGAATGCTTTATTTTACCCCACACAGTGTCTATTCCTTGCCAGACTATCACAGCCAAGACTTGAACCAGGAACCTCAGGGTACAATCAACAGACGTTCTAGTCCAGTAAGTCAAAAAAAAGTTAAGCTAATTAGTGCTGCACTGAGCTCATAGTAGTTGAGTTCCAGTTCCTCTGTAGCTCTATCACATCACTGTATGTCTTATTTACAAAAACCCATCAACCACCCCATTTGGGCATGCCTGGTTACTAGCTATTTTACAATATACTGTACACCACACACATCTGAGTCAGTATCAAATCATAAGTGTCATGACAATGAAGCTCTCCAGCTATACAAGTCCACCAGAACCCACTCCCACAACATTCATTATATTTAGCTACAAAGAAATGGACAAAAGTTACACTTGGGTCTCAACAAACAGTAACAGAAGGTTACTATAAAAAAATTCAGACCTCTTATTCTGGGCTTCCTCTCCTCAAGCAGCTACCCATCAATTGTTGATGACTTATCTCACCCAGCCAATCCCCTACATCTAGAAGGCTACACAAATCTCTTTTATACTCCTGGATGGGACCCACCTGGTATATACATAATGGGATGAGTCAACAGAAGAGCTCTGCACCTTGAATTTAAATACCTCCAACACTCTGTGGAGAAAGAAAAAAAAAAGTAATCAGTGTTCACTGCCTGCTATAAAATTAGTAGGTAAACTACTGTTTTATTTTCCAAATTCCTAGCTGGAAGATGGACTGGGCTGAATGGAGAATGGAAACAACCAAAGCCATGGAAATGGTATTGGAGGCCATGCACTTTAAATAAAGTGTTGGAGAGCTGAATTTGGAGTTGCAGAAAGAACTAGAGTTACCGGTACTTATTAAGGAACTTCAGTACAAACATCTGCAGCATGAGAACAGCAGACTTTTAAGCATTCCACCATCTCATACCTCTAATTTCAGAGATTAGGCATTTGTCTCAGCAAGTTCTGGGGGCCACAGTGCATTAGCTCACTCTTATGATTACCAGGTGGTGTAAACTTGCTGCCAGCTAACCATGTTCCCTTCACTGAGAGGAGCTAAATACCCCTGATCTTCAAAGGGTGATTCAGATTGTCAGACCATCCACACCTTTCCAGTCCAGATCAGCTCTGCCAAAAACAAGGCGAGTCTTAATTGCAAGGCAGTATTAAGAACTTCATGTGCACCAAGGATCAGAGCAGAATGGATTCCTGTGTCATTATTTTGCCAGCAATGCAAATTGGGTTCTTCCTCTATAAATGCATGAGGCTAGAATTTGCCTCCCTTCACCATTTAGGGCCACAGAATGTCCTGTCCTGTCCTTGGGCTGCTATCTCTCAGCCCAATTAGCAACTCTCAGTAATGACCTTTCTTGGGTTATTCCCCTACCCTAAAGATTGCTGTACAATTTCAGGCAGCACCCAGACAAGTTCCTGGGCAAGCATCTCTTCCTCCAGGAGGTGGACAGAATGGCTCAGGCAAATTTAGAAGAAAAAAAAGCAGATTCCTTTTTCCCCCCAATCTCTTTTGTTTTTCAAGCACTTCTGAGGAGGTACAGGTCAAGACAGAGACAGATTTTTCCCTATCTTCACCTCCCCACCTTCTAATATGTTGTTCCACACTGAATCTAAACAACTGCTTTGATTTACTGTAACAGTCTGACCTGACCCTTTGACTTACATTTCCCTGCATTTAATTTCTTCCCATTCTGTAAATTCCCTATCTTCAAGTGTCTGATGAAATGGGATTTTTCTCCCATGAAAGCTCATGCGATAAATACATTTGTTAGTCTTTAAAAGTGCCCCAGGACTCCTTGTTTTGTACATACTATATCAAAGGTCTGAGGGTGACATTTGTCTCTGAGCTTATGAGCTCTCTAAGACATTTGTCCCCGAGCTTATGAGCTCTCTAAGACCTTAACAATTCACAAGCTTCAGTGCAGTAGAAGTTTGGGCTGGCCCTCTGAACTTGTTGAAGTAGTTCTCTTTCCTCCACCTGGGGGATGGGGAAAGAAGAGATGCCTGGGAGCAGAGGGACATGACACAGGACAGGAGGAAATGGGTCATCTGCTTGGATACATTTTTTTAAAAACAGAAAATCCCAGTCACAACCCTCAGCCTGGGGTGCTACTAGCTCAGCTGCCGAAAGGAAGGCGTGTGCTGTGTCAAGTTTGAGCTGCGGTTTTAAAAGCGAATGGGGAGCAAATGGTGTAATTATGCAGAGGAAGTAAATGGAGTCTTAATAGATGCTTAAGACTGCATCTCATGTTGCCAGGACAAGGCTCCCAGCTGAGGTACTTGCAGTGGAGGGGACTCTGTAGTATCTGAGTGCCTGCTGAGCTTTAAGGTTTGTATCCTCACAGCACCCCTGAGACTAAGTGGCCTGTCCCAGGAAACAAAGGGAGTTTTACTCAGGAGAGCACTAAAAGTGCCTGGAGAGCCTGTCTGGACAGACTGAGGGCTGCCTTGTAGAGGATCAGGGATCTGGCCAGGTTAATCCCAAGCATTTTAAAGACTGCCATAAGTGGCTAGTAGGTCAGGGGAACAAACTCTGCTCTCAGTTACGCCCTTGCCAGCCCACGGATTTCACAGTGTGGCACCCAGAGAAATGAGGGTGATATCTGAAACACTGCAGTTACTTTCTAGCCTATGGGGTAGTGTTATTAGCTGTTAAACAGCTATTGAGCTGCACCAGTGGGGCAGATGCACCTTGATGGTGGGTGTGATTCTTCTGTACAGTCAGCTGTGACTTATTAAGGGCCAGACTCGGTCTCATGTTGAGCAGTACCTTAGGCTATGTCTACACTTACTAAAATTAGTTCAAATTAGTTAGTTCGAACCAACTAATTCAAACTAATTTTAGTTAGTTTGAATTAACTTAATTCGAACTAGAAAAAATTAGTTCGAACTAAGCAAGTGCCATTCATTCAATTAGCGATCTCCATTGATTCCAATGGGCTGGTTAGTTCGAACTAATACATTAGTTAGTTTGAATTAACCCTTACTTCTAATACCCTACCCGAAGTTGTTAGTTCGAAATAAGGAAGCCCTTAATTCGAACCAATTAAAGCCTAGTGTAGCCATGGCTTTAGTTAGTTCGAATTAAGCTTCCTTAATTCGAACTAACTTGCCAGTGTAGACATAGCCTTATGGCACAGGAAGCCCTGTTGATTTGAATGGGACAGCTTGTGTGGTAAGGCCTGTTTCAGTATAAGGGTAACAGAATCTGCCCCCACATTCTTGAGGAGCGTCTACAGTGAAAGCCGTGGCATTAAATGAACATACTAATTGACAATTAAACACTGCAGAGCAGTTACTCAGCCTGTTCAGAAATGCTGTGCTTCCTGGATCTGCCATGGGTGCCTACCTCAGAAAGGCTCTCCCATTCACAAGCTAGGACTGGGGAGGTAATGGCTTTTCACATAGAGATGGTTTAAAAAACCAAACCAAACCTCAAAACAACCAACCCCTTCCTCCTGCGGCCAGCCTTTTGCCTGCTGATGGTACTGAGAGCCAGCCAATGCACAGAGGGTACAACTGTGTTGCAGCCTAATGATCTAATCCAGCAGCATTCGTTAGAGCCCTGCAAATCCGTGGATATCCGCATTATATCCGCGTCCGCAGATACAATGCGCGTATCCGCAGACCATTTCTTGCGGATGCAGATCGGATACGGATCCACATGTTTGTATCCGCGCAGGGCTCTAGCATTCATCTTTCTCAGCATTAGCTCATTCAGGGCCCTGGCAACTCAGAGGCATACTACTAAATGTGTTTGGGTTTCCTCTTAAGAAAGGTTATTTAACAGCCATAGTTATGGACCAGAGGTGGAGGAGAGACAACCTGGGGACCCAAGACTGCCAGTGAAATGGGGCTTTTGCCCTGCTTTCTATTGTATTTACAGTCTTTGCCACAAGACCGTGCCTGGATTAATCCCGGCAGCATGCTCCAGCATTTGGAATTTCACGAGAGCCAGTGCCGTCTCCCTCTGCCTGGCCAGCCCAATTTCTCCTCACTGGGTTAAACGTGGACAAACATGGAGTAGGAGCAGCAGCCAGTCACAATACAGCCCTATCAAAAGAGCCTTTGAGAATTCAGCCAGCGTCTTGGCTCTGGGTGCCAAGCCTGAAGTGATGGGCAGTTCCAGGCTGACAGACACTGGGGACAGAAGGCAAACTAATTTTATGCTTCTGAGTTTGTTTTGTGGCTTTGCACTGATTCAGTTCAAGCTTTTAATTTCTGGAATGTGTCTGTTTTCTTCCACCTTAATCCCTCTGTGCCTTGTCTTGCCATCTGGAGCTGAATTCCTCCAGTGGCATTTGGACTCCACGTTAAGCTCCAGGCTCATCTCTGCGTTAGAATCCATCAGAGCGTTTAAGGTGAAAACATGCAGTCCAGCCACTGCACCAGCCCTGTGTAGGCTCCTGGTGTAGCCTGGATATTGCTGAAGGTGCCATCAGGAGCTTCCTTCCTCAAACAAAACACCCCCATAGCCTGGTGTGCCAGCCTAATTATAGCTTGTCTTGGCCAGCGTCTCGGGTGCTGAGCGCACTAGTTCCTGGCAAGCTTCTGGGATATCTGGCAGCCTGTTTTGTTAAAGATGAGGCGTGGGGGTGGAGATTTGAAGCCAAGGGCTTATTTGCTACCTCTCCCCTATACTGAAGACTTTAGTACACAGCCTAACTCGAAGGAAAAAACAGGCTTGGTAGGTCTCATCCTGGTCCCATCACAGAGGCCTAGATCCTCAATGGTCGGTGCCTAAATCCAACTGATTTCACTGGGAATTATGTGCCTCAATAGCTCCCAGGTTTTGGGTCAAAGTCACCCCACATCATCTGGCCCAGTTCTTTCATGCCAGGCAGCCCCTGCTCCAGAGAAGCCCAAGGCTGGTTTCGCAGAGGGTGTTTCAAGGTGGGAGTGAAATGCATTGGCAGAGGTGTGGGACCCGAGACTGGAAGAGAGGAGTGTTTGAGGGGCGTGGGCAGAGCTGTGATGGGGATGACAAGAACTGGAACAGCAGAAGGAGTTTCAGGTCAGGACTGAGGGGCACTGCCAGAGCTATTTTAGGAAGTGTTTCCCACCCCCTTGCTCAGCTGGTGCTGGGCTCAAGCCATGAATAGCTCACTTCTAAATTTTAAATACACAGACGGAGAAGCTGAGAGCTTGTGCTACAAGGAGAGAACAAACAAACAGCCTCTGCAGGGATACAAGAGAGACCTGCCACTCAGCCTGCACAAGGTTCACATGTCAAGCTGACGTATTTTGTGAAAACTCTGAAAATCATTTGCGAAGCATATCTCATTGGAAGCCCTCACTGAGGATGCTGGGTCGGGATGTGCCCAGCATAATTACATAATGATACTGGCACTCGTCTCCTGTGGAGGAAAAGAAAGCTAAAGTGCTGGGGGATGCTGAAGAGGTGGGAGATGAGGGAAGCAGGCAGAGAAACAGTAGCTGGCTCTCAGCATCTGTAGGCTGTTGAGAGGAGCGTGGTGAAAAAGAAGGATGAAGAATTAGCTTGGCTCATCATTTCCCCCCCCCAATGACGAGTACCCCCATTACAAAATATATTCCCATGCGATGTGCCTGGGCACTAATTGATGGTAATTGAAATGATCATAGATTGAGCTGCCTCCTCTTAATCTCTTTTCTTTCTGATTCATCCTTTCTCAAAGGTATGGCACACCAAAGGACAGCTAGCAGTCAGCATTAAAGAGCCTTACAGCAGGACAGCAATTCAGCGGGTATGGGGCACTGGTCCCTCCACAACACCCCCTGGGTGGTGACAGGTCCTGGGCTCACTCAGCCCCCTTGTGCTCTAGTGTACAGATTCAGGGATAGAAACTCAGCCCTCCAGCTGGAGTCCACTGGAACACACCCCTTACAGATGCAAGAGAAAAGAAACAGACCCCTCCCCTTCCACTGGGGAGCCATTGACAAGCAAGTGTCTTGAGGTAATCATTAGTGACACGACCGTCCTTCCTTTTGGGGGGAGGAGAGGGGGGCGCTCCCAGCGTCCGTACTCCATGGTCATAGCTCCCAAAAGCAGCAAAAGAGAGAGAAACTAACTCAGGGAAGCCAGAAGCAGGCGGGCTTTCTCCTTGCTAATAGTCTTAACTTCTTAATGCATTATGCTGGGGTTTAGGCAGAGCAGAGGTTTCACAGCAGGGTGCTGGAGAAATTCTTTCCCATGAAAAGAGACTGGTGCATTAACATTCGTTACTTGTGCCCAAATCCCATTCTTCTCTAGGCGGGGGAGTCGAGTGTTTTCGGGATTATAATTAAAGAGTGGTGTTTACGAACGAGGGGGACAATAAGGCTAATGTGGCATGTGGCTGTATTGTGTAAGGAGGAAGATCTGCTAATAGAGAAAGCCTTGCAATGAGGGTGTTGCAGGGACCAGATTCCTCTCTGTGCCAAGATAGCAGGCTCATATTTACAACCATACAGTGGGAGCTGGTTCTGTTTGGAGAAGGATGGTTGATTTTTATTTTATATATATATATATATATATATATATATATATATATATATATATATATATATTTTGCATTGTAGCAACTAGGGGCCCAACTTCTAGATCAGGACCCCCATTGCACTAGGCTCTGTACAAAACCCAGAACAAAAGGATGGTCCTGTCCCCAACTGGCTTACAATTGATACGCAGGACCAGAGACAAATAGATACAGACTCACTGGGGAGTACGAGGAACCAATGAGACAATGTTGGCAAGACTGACAGGCAATGGTCTAAGCGCACTAGCAGCCTGAGCGTTGTTGGGTTGAATGTAGGCGTCACTGCCAAAGATAATGTGGTAGATTCTTCTGTGATACTTTTGGCCAAATTATTCAGACCAGATCCTCAGTTGGTGTCAACAGTGCTTCAGTGGAGTGATGCTGATCGGCCCCCATGGAGGAGCCAAGCCCAAAAGGTCTGTTACATTATGTGTTTTTACTGAAATTACAGTGGTCAGATGATTTTTCCACTGCAAAGAAGCATTTTCCTATTGTATCCGTTATCCAGAAGGAGGAGTTGTCCTGTGGCCGTGTCAGTAAAAACTACCAATGTACACTATAACGTTTCCCACTTCTGGGACCATGAAACACTAGACAATTAATAATTAAACTTCAAAACATCCCTTTTTGGCAGAGAAGGGTCCCATTCATTACACAGCTTGGGGAAAATATGCCTGCACAAACTAGAGACAACACAGGCAATCACTCTGTAACTACCACCCACATTTGGGTAGGCAGGACTAGAGCCCCGCTTCTTCACTTTGACCAGCAGCTGAACTAGAGGAGATATCTCAGAGGGCAGCAGTAGATCTCTTATCCTCCATATGGACGAGCCACTAGAGGGCAGTAACAAACTCACATGCACGAAGTCTGTACACTTAGATATTGAACACACATGCTTAATTTGAAGCACACATGAAGTCCCATTGACATAAGGAAGTCATTGCTAACGCTCATAACCGAACACGAGATTCCTATCTGAGCCCACTCTGATCACTGAACCGATTTCCTTCCCGGAAGCAAAAGGAGACTTGCATATAGTGTTAGCGGGAATGTTCCACTAAAATCAAAGTGACCAAGAAGAATCACACACTCCTTCTATCGCCACTCTAGTCACCAACCCTAAAGTTACTATGCTATCCAGAGGAAAGGCTGAGCAGTGACTTAACAAAACGTGTGCTTCACTTGTATTCAAGAGTGAATTTTAACATGGCAACAAAGACAAAACTCAAAACGGAGACAGAAAAATAAAAGACACGGCCGCCAAAAAGGGGAGGAGGCGGGGAAACCAGGGAAACTCAAGGATGACAGAAAAGGTCCAGCCAGTCAAAAAGGAGGCTGTGAGTAGATTATTACTAGTTTAAGAGAGACCGTTTAAATATCCAATAGTCTACCGTAGTCAGTGAGACGGTCTGTCTTTCGCATAATGGGAAACCATTTTCTGTCCACACTGGGGCAGCAATGATGCCTTATTACAATTCAGGCTGGGAAGTAGCTGGAAGATTTAGGTGAGTGGCTGCTTTTGCCGTGTTATTTTGCGTGCTCGTTGCTGCGTCAGTACATATACAGGAGGCTAACAAATACACAGCCACTGAATAAAGCCCACTTTGAAGTGACTTGACAAAAAACTAGCCTCTCTCCAGCACTGTGTCCAGCTATTTATCTGGGTGTGCAGATACCATTCTCCTTGGACTGCCTATGAGACTCAGCAGTTCCACTTTACCTAGACGCCCATTGCAAAGAGAACACAGACCTAGGCCATGTACACACTACAGACTTGTCCCGCAATAACTTTTATTGCGGGACAAGGAAAGCGCTATAAATATAGTGCTTTCTCGTGTACACAGT